>CACKRE030004847.1:14121-24390 GCA_902602495.3 Ectocarpus sp. CCAP 1310/34 | reverse complement strand
TTTTTTTTTTTTTTGGGGGGGGCCCCCCCCCCCCCCCCCCCCTCTCTCTCTCTCGCTCCCTCGTTTATCCCTTACTTGCTGGGAGAGCGGTCATCGGCAAACACCGGATTCATCTCCCACCTCCCCTCCCTATCTGCGCCTTTCTGTGTTATCGATTTTGAATGTAATGTTTCTATCCCTGGCGACGGCATCCACGATGACTGGTTAGGTTGTGAAGGAGGCCGAGAGGGCGGTGCGGGCGGAAGCCGAGAAGAGAGAGAAGGACGGCAAGGAGAGGCTCACTCGGGTCATCAACGTGCAGCCGTCGCAGGGAGGTGCGGGAGAGAATATCAAGAGACACACAGTTATTAGATAAAGAACGGAGTTATACGTGCAATCCCTCCCCACCCCAGGTGTTGAAGGAGAGGTGATTATATTTTGTTGAATGAGCCAGAAAATTTCTTGTGCAAAGGTGACCAACAGATAGGCAAGAACGAACAAAGCTTACAGGTGATGCTAAGACACTAGTGGGTTCGCATAAGGCCGTTTGAATGCGGCAGGTCGCCCATATGTAATGCCGGCGAAATGGCGTGACGAAGAAGGAACATTCGATCTGTTGCATGCTCTGAACAGTCCTGGGGGGCCGGTAGTTAAAGGCTGGCCCAATTCCTTGGCAACATGAAGCCGTGTACAAGGACCACTACGGTAGGTGATTGCGCACGTTTCAGCTCCACCTGATGAGATATCCTTGATGTCAGTCGCCAGAGGCATGAAGAGCTGCTTACGGTCAGAGTTCCCTCCACTTCATGCACGAGCGATGCCCCCCTTTCTTCTCCAACGTTGTTTTTTGGCCATCCGTCGATCCTTGATTGACCAACACACGTTTTTCTTCGGCGTTGAATGTTACAATCACCCCTCCCGTTGCCATGGATCCATGCCCGGACTCTCCGATGTCTTTCGAACGCGCACGCCCCGGCGCGTAGCGCGATGTCTATCGATCCAACTCGCTCTCGAACGGACATGCGTCTTGATTACCCTCGTCGTGTCGTGATTGCTGCTGTCATCTGTTGCCAGGGTTTTTGGGGCAGCTTGGCTCTCTCTCCGGGGTCTCTGGAGGGTCGGGATTGTTTGGTCTGGGCAAGACCGCGCCCGCTGACCCGCCGGGCGATGCCCTGCTCAAGGTGTGCACCTTTGTAAACCGGTGTGTCGGGGTTCTGGGGCCATGGGGGTGGGTCCTCTCCGCCGTCGCCCAAATGCCGTGTGTTGAATTTTGATGGTCGTGGTGCCGCCCGTCTCTGCACTGTCCCAGACTCGGGCTGAGCCGATTTGTGCAGAATTGCACCGCCTTGTGGTTGTTTCGTGTGTTTCTCCTCTGTCCGACGTCTGGTCTTGCCTCATTTCCTTGGCTGGACGCGGTCGAGGGAACGTGTGGGGAAGATTCCCTCTTCCAGAGACACCACTCACTTCTCGACCATGAAAAACTTGCTGCGCGTTCTTGTGGTCGTGAAGAAGACCAGAACGGTTCGTTTGACAACGGATGTTGCCCTGGAGAAAGCCTGCTCAGCGTCCACGTTGCGCCCGCCCTTTGAGAAACGTCCCGTCGGCGATTGTCGTATTGTCTCTCCTGCGCCGCAGGGACTGGGATCGTTACTGTCGCCAGAAGCCTCCAGACCCATGGCCGTCCTTGACGACAACATCGGTGAGTCTTATGCTATGTCCTGGTATATATGTATGACCTTCGCCCCGAAAGCCTACACGATTGCTTGGTGATGAATGGAGTAGGGGTGGTAATCGTCTGGTCACTCGCCGGGAGCAAACTGAAAATGTAACAAAAAAAGATGTGATAAGAAATGAACAAGAAGCAATCTTGGGACCACATATTTTGGTGGTGAATGGAGAAGGATGTTGAATGTCTGGTCACTCCCCGGAACAAGCTGGAACACATACGGATACTCTTCCTTAAAACGAATCATCCCTTGCCATCTTTGCGGCGCACAGCGAGGATAGTCCCAGGCGTCAGCGGAGTCCCGGAAGAGCTGCGGAACCTTGGGGTGGGGCCTACGTTGTATTCGATGCTGCAAAGATCTCCCGGGCTGTCCGAGGCACTTCTGGAGATGGCCGGAAAAGTTGGACTGTCGTCCCTTCTCGGAAAGTAAACATGTGCTCCAGCACTTTCTGTCAGAGAGATTGTCTTTGGCCGGAGGTAGGGGTATCCTGTCCGCTCGGCTAGACGTGCGTTTCGACGGTTGTTCTTTTTTCTCTATTGACAGCCGCAAGCTCCATCTCTCCGCTTCACCGAGGCGAGCGCTTTGGGCAAATGCGTGACGTCTCTGTGTAGGCCGCTGAAGCGGGGTTGAGGGATGGCGAAAATTGTTGTGGCTGTAGTCAGACTATCGTTGCGCAGGCAGATGGACTTCAGCGCTTCCCCCCCTTGAGGGATGTGCGGTACCTTTCCTGATTTTTGCACGGCTTCCTCGAAGCTGTGTGGCTTGGTGTCTACGGTAGCATGAGCGAAAGGGAACCATGATTGAACGTGTGGGGTGTACACGTTTTGAAGAGCCCTGGTATCGCCAAGAGAGGAAAACAGCCGCTCGTCGTTGCACAGCTTTTCGGGAAGGGGCTAATAGATGGACCGGGAAAAGGGATACCCCACAATGTGTTGAAAGCGGCGCGCCAGTTGTCCAGGACATTGTTCCGCTCTCTGTTGTTCCGACAGGTAGGCCGACAACCGAAACCCTCATATTTTTGGCTGGTGTCGTTAGCAGTGCTGTCGGCAGGTTTTTCGCTCTAGAAAAATTAATTCTAGCAGATATCGCAGTCCGACTTCGGCTTATTGATAACGGCGGCCTGTGAATTGAGGGCGAGAGAGGCAGGACTCCAAAATTGGCCTTGGAAAGGGGGAGGTAGGCGGAAGAAAGAAGGTTGTACGTTTCGGGTTGATCGAAATTAGAATTGTTGAACGCGGAAAGAAGGGGTCTGGGCTAGGTTGGCCACGGTTGTGGGTGGGGAGGAGTGGCCGTTGGTAGGGCGTTGTATGTTGCTTGCCTCAAGTCACGACCATTGGTCACACATCTCGCCTGGACACGAGATTTTCGGATTTTTCTTGTCACGGTGCGAAGGCTCATGAGCTTTCACCGGCTGCCGATCGGACGCGCTGATGGACGCCCAATGGACAGTCCACGGGTCAATCATGGCACGCCCGTTGGGTGCCCATGGGATACCCATGGGACGCCCTATGAGACGCCGGTCGATCGCGCATGGGTCTCCCAATGAGCCACAAAACAACTGATGACAGGCTGTGACGGCCCATTGGCCATTGTCGGCCGCCCATGGGCCGTTATTGTCCTCTCCATGGAGTGACCAGCATCACTCATAACGGGGCGTCCACAGCGGTAAACGCATGAAAACGAAGGTATCGAGAACACAAGAACCCGAGGTCATGTGCCATGAACGAACGCCCTATGGGCAATAAGTGACGCACAATGGGACCCATGGAGGCCCACCACGACCTACAAGCGGACCATGCGCGGCCCCATGGCTACTAATGTGCGGTCAATGGACGGGCCTGGGACATCCGACGGATTCTACTGCTGTACATGGCGACCACAATTGAAGCACATGGCCTACCCACGGGCACCCATCATGGGACATGAGTGGATCACAACGACCCATTGACGGCGCATTAGGGAGGGTAGCGACTCATCACGGGCATTGACTCTGACGAAATGCGTGGGCCGTACGTAAAGTGGGTCACAGTAGGGGCCGTGTTGCGCTGCCCATGGGCAGTACGTTGAGGCCAACGGGCCGCACAAGGAATTTGACCTGGGAGATGACCCACGTGTTGAAGTCGTGAAACGTCTCTTGGGACGAAGGGCATAACCAACATTCAACGTACACATCCACGCGGCTTTTTGGCACACAAGCGGACGCGTTGTCTTCATCCGACTTTGAGGCCAAAATCAGATGAGATTCTCACCCGGCCGCCGAGTAGGAAAAAATCTGTACCTACGTACCCAGCAGGTGATCTTGGATCGGCAAGTACCCAGATAGATCGCTTGGGCTTAGGCGGTTGTCCTGAAGTCAAAACTCATCATGTCAAGAATGACCTCAGCAAGCTCTTTCACGCAACGTCATGAGTCAAAGTCATCGCCGTACTCTTCCTCTTCCACCTCCTCCTCCTTTTTCTCCTCCTCCCATTCCTCCGCGTCTTGGTCCCAAATGGCATCCTGCATCGCGAGGGAAGGGGAGACCATTGTGAAGGTGGGAATCAGAAAAGGCAGGCGCGTGACCCTTTAAGTTCTCAAATGTCTAACTGAGGTCACAACGCCTACCATCATTGAACGACCCCTCCACCTGTCTCGTACTCCGCTACGGATGTCACTGGCCCGATGTGCCCTCTACATGTGTCGTGTTTCCCCAAAAAATCAAGGAGAGCGAGGGCAACTCACACGCAGATTCTTTCCATGCGGCATTTCACGACGAATGCAATCACACCAGTTACCAACTGTGACAAAAAGAATATGCTGCGATCCGATCGTGTTGATCCCAGCAGAAAAGGTGCAACTGCTGGTGCAATACCACGTGGCGATTTTTCTGAGTTGTATCGCTTGCTAATGTTCTTTTCGGGGCCTTGCAAGGCACCCGGCCTACTACCTCGAGCTCCTCCTCATCGTTTTCATGCATGCTGTCGATCTCTTTCGGCGCCACGAAAGGTGGCGGCCCTGGGGCAGCATCGGCAGCATCCTCGTCCACTTCCTCGACCAACGAGTCTTCGGCCTGAACAGGACCGAGTGTTTCACACCAGGGCTCAACAAAAAGTTGGGAAATCTTTGAAACCAATCGTCCGTGAAAATTTTTCGAAAGCATTGGACTGCTGTAACGGAGTAGTCAAAATTGCTTTTGGAAGTGCAATATTTTGCAGCTGGAGTGAACGTGGCGAGGGACACCAAGTTTATTTCTTCTTCTCGCCGTAGGCCGTGCAACACAACAACGCCAAACAACCGCTGTACATCGTTGGTGTAGAGCACATGTCCTACTGCAAGATTTTGGGTCCGTGGACGGCGAGAAGGTTGATGATTGCAACAAGCTTTCAGAGTGAAATCGGTTCACTTGAGAACCATCGCGAAACGTGGGAAAGGGGTACAGTTCGAGACGTGTTCAACACTCATCAAGTTGGCCCTCGAAGGGGATATCAATGATGAACTCTCCAACCATCGCGTACATGACTACGATATGTCAATGAAAGGCGGCACCATCGGCTTGCTGGAATCGCCGTCGAACACTCGCCCCCCCGGCAGTTTGTGAAACCGGTGTGTGTGCGCATTAGCCCTGTGTACGATCATACCGTTCACTTTGAGGTTTTCCTCATCAGATTGCGTGACTAACTAGGTTTTACAAGTCTACAACGTGATGGTGAATACAAGTACTTATGTGTTCACCTGCGAAGCGAAATCAGCATCGTACTCATCCTCTTCGGCGGAGATGTCGTTCTCCCCTTCCTCAGCTCGCACTGGGCCACCGACCGCGTCTCTTGTTACTCTTACGTCTGCCCTTCCGCGATGTCCGTTGCTGCTGTTGCTGTTGCTGTTCGTGCTGCTGCTTTGCACAATACTGTCGCTTTGCACAACGGGTCCAATAGTGCCTCCGCGCGACGTTCTAGAGTCTTGTGGCTCTACGGCCGATCTGAAGAGTGATTCTGCGCCGTCGGTCCTGCTGTGAGAAGGGTCACTATGTGTGGTGCTGTCGCCACAGCTGCTTCTGTCGCAGGAAGAGTGACTGCCGCTCTCCCAATGAAAGTCGAGATCGTCGGTGGCATTAGCGGCATTTGCAACAACGAGAGTTTGTTCCTCCCTCGTGCCACCCCCGCGGGTCGCTGCCTCTTCCACAGCTGGCTGAGACCCTAGGTTTCTTCTACCTGCGTCCGAAATATCGTTCATCACGGCTGCTTTCGCTCCTTTGTTCCAGCGCTCAGATGTCCGCACAACACCGCTAGTGAAATCTTGCCCTGTCCGAGGGACTGGCTCCAACTGGTGTCCTGTTTCTCCCGTAATGCTTGATGCCGGCGTCTGCTTGCTGCTGGTGCTGTTTGTTTTGTCGTCTCTGTTGTTGCAAGAGCCGCTGTCAGCCGCGATACGACTAGCAGAGCCTCTGTTTTCACAAGATAGCTGATCCTTTTTCTGTCCATTTGAATGAGAACATGATCCGCCCGCACTGCAATCTTCTACAAGTTCCTCCAGCCCAGCCGCCTCGAAACTGCCATCCCCGAAGTGTATCTCCGCCTCTGGAGCGACTGTTTGGCTGTGTCGGATGCCTTCATGCACAATAGCCTTTTCATTTGTCCCGATCTCCTCTTCTCTTCTCTCCAAGCTTGAGGGCGCAGCGATAGTTGTGGTGGTGATAGCCGGGTTCGTTCTGGGCGACGGTTTGCCATCTGCACCCCCTCCAGGAGCAGTAGCAACGCCATCGACCAAAGCGACAGAATCTTCGCCCACTTCCGCGGCTTTCGAGGAATTCTCTTGCCCGAGCACCCCGGCTGCCACCGTACCATTTGCCTCTCGACCTCTTGAAGGAGAGCACCCGTCATCCCTAGAGTCCGGCACGGTGGTCGTGGTCATCCCTGGGCGTTCGGGGTTCCTTCCGGATCGTCGCCTATCACCGTCGTTTCCGGTGTCGCTGCCGTTCTCGCCAGAGGTGGTGGGTTTGTTGCTGACTTTGCCGTGGAAGTCGTGATTGTTGGTCGCGATCTCTTCGGCGGTAGCTGGGGTGGTTCTCGCTCCACCTCTGATCTTGCTGTTGTCGTTGTAGCCATCGGTGTGGGCGTGCTTGTCGGGAATTCTAGCGCCCTGACGACGAGAGGTTGTGACTTCGTCCCCTCGATGCATCCTATCTCGGTTATCAAACTCCCACGGAATCAGGACTCGTGGTCTCGGCCGATGTTGCGCCGACGGAGTATCAGCTCCCGCACCATCTGCTGAACCAGGCGATGACAATGAGATCAAGCATTGTGCCCACCTTTTTGCTTCAACGGTCACATTGTCCATGTTGAAACACCCACCAAACAGAGACCGTAGTAGTTCCTGCAGGGAATCGTGCTGGACAATACGAAGTTCAACGATGTACCATATCATTTTTCTCGTTTGAGTTTGGAGTGGATTCGTCTTCGTCACGACCCCTGCTTCACCTGTGATGTTTTCGTCTTTTCTTGTACCGCCGATCTCTCGCTTGTCCGTCTTGAACCCCCAAGACTCCAGCGCCCTTCTCACTCTGTTGGGTAGACACGTGCTCGTCCCCAGCCGAGGCCACCTTCCAGAAGCGAGCTTAGAATGGATGACCTGGGCGTGAAGCTGGTGACCCCGGTTCGGATGCCGCGCCGCCACCTGCGAAGCAGCGGAACGGCGTACGCTGAGGACGTTGTTTTTTTGTGCGTCCTCGCAATATTGATTCAACGGATGTAACGCGATAGGTCCTAGCGTCCAAACCTCAAGAGTGCTATGATACTGCCGTTGCCTTCGGTTGCCCTTATGGTTCACTGAAGCGTGACCCCAACGGTGCAACACAGCATATTCAATCGCTCTTTCAACGTGGGCATCTAAACCGTACGAGCACGTCAACGTGTTTCGGTTGAGGACATTGGCCGCCCTCGGGGTTGCGCGCAACCTTCTCCCTGCAAGTGTTTTACAACATGCTCGCTGTAGTGTGATTTCGGTCCCCCCTGCCACGCCATGCAGAAAGAGCTAAAACAAGACAACGAGCTTTGTTTATGCGAATGTTTCTTACATACGTCCCGCGAAGCATCGCGCGCGAATGTTCCCAAATAAGGCGACGTGCAAACGTTTGTGTCACAAGGGTTTCGACTGTACGCTGGTACCTCCTGACAACAAGCAACAGCTGAACCCCACTCGTTGCGATGCAAACAGCCGCCCGAAAGCAAACTGGGTGTATGACACAGATATCCTGAAAGTTTGTCAATGCAATGGAGGGAGGGCCGCGGAAGATGATATGCAACATCACCTGAACCTCGAGCGCCCCTACGCGCCGCCGCCGCAACGTGGTCGCGCTTGCATTGGCGCTACCGCTGCCGCCGCCATCACCCCCCGGAGACAATGTCCTGGAACGGAGCGGTGATTTCTTGAGGACGACTGCCAGCCGTACCGGCAACTCTCGCAGGCTCTCTATCAAGAGTTCCTTGACAGCGTTCGCATGGCTAAGGTAGACCTTGGGATCGAACGGAACGTAAAGAAGGCGGCATGTGGCAGGAGGATCATCACCATACAAGCCTTGTCCTATACAGTGTATCGCATCACCGATGCGAACGAGGGGTGAAGGGTTCGAGGGTTGAATGGGCTGCCCGCGTATGTATTGTTCATTCCTTAGGTCATCAAGGATGGAAAAAAAGAACCCAGGAGGCAGGGTAAGGTCTACCGGCGGACGTTCTGGGGTCTCAGACGGAACTAGAAACAGCAGGACCAATGCTTATGTTCCCGAGTATTCCCCACAGAAGCGAAGGACTGACTCGTCCAGCAGCCCAGCAAATGCGACAATGACTTTTCTTCCCCTCGTGACACTTTTGGTCGCGAGATGTGTTGACAATTACACTCTGTCGGCGCTATCGTTCGCGCAACACCTCATTTTTCTTCACCTGAGGGTCATGGCGCGTCGTCATCCGGTGCCGGTGGCAGCCATGGCAGTGCTCCACCGTTACGACCACATCCCCCTTCTCCATTTCCGCGTGCTCCGGCCAAGACACCATTGGGACCGCGCTCGCCAGTCCATCTCCCTGGAAGGAAAAGTGACGCGTGTTGCAGGATTTANGGGGGGGGGGGGGGGGGGGGGGGGGGGGGGGGGGGGGGGGGGGGGGGGGGGGGGGGGGGGGGGGGGCATGACACGCCTATAATGCATACTCTGTTCTGCTATTGAGCAACTTAACCAATACATCCCGAGGTTACGGGGTCCGGAGGCCGGAGGAAGATACATGGCCAGGCCGTTCTTCCCCCAAGGGACGATCGTGGAGAAAGTCTTCTCCCCCCAAGGGACGACCTTCGTTGCTGGCACATTGGCCCTAGTCACTGACCATCAGTTTTCTTCTCGCTCAAGCGAAACGCTGCGAGACTATAAGGCGGAATTCTAGTCCGGTCTCCGCTCAAGAGCGATGTGCAAAGTCGAAATCATCGGAAAACCGCTTTCGCAAAAATCGACGAGAGTTCCATGCTAGAAACTCTTGGGCCTGACATGACGCAGAAACAACAGGATTGCAACCAGTATCTCAAATAATTGCCGCCATCCACTCAGCGGCACCGATGTGCTTTCCTCAGAGCTTTGATCTTGGCTCCCCGACGTTTTGCCCGTAGGTCCGACGATGGATTTAGATGTTGAAGCGTGACGGAGAAAGGAAAGAGTCACCTTCTCTTGACGAACGGTCTCGACGTAGCGCAACACGCTAGCCTCCACCGAGGGGGTGGGCCAGCGCGGCCTTGTTGGCCTTTTGGGAGGGCGTGGCGGCTCCAATCGTGGTCCTTCTCCCCTCCTAGCGAAGCGGGGCCCTCCTCCTCGTCCCCAGCTGTCCTAGTGCATGTCATAAAAATTATATATGGGGAGGTGACCCGGGGGAGGCGGTAGACTGGGGGGCACAAACAGAGAGAAGTTGCCTGACATGACGAAGAGTTCTTCCAGATGTTCTTCGTAGTTTGTGTCTCTTCGTGCACTTCTCCTTCCCGTCGCTCACCAACCTCGACTACCGACCCCCACCGTTACCCCGGCGTCAGTGTTTGGCATTCGTATGTGCTGGTGTACATTTTGTTGCCTCTTCTGGGCACAATCGCAAACGAGGCTAGATCAACCGAATACCTTAAAACGATTGCGTGAACAAGATGTCCACGGCTTGTGTTTCATCTGGGTCTTGCTGGGTGCTTAAGCCAGGGTGCAATAGCTCGCTCGCCTCTCATCGTCACTCCCTGAATTCGTCGTCCAGGCTCGAGCGGGATGTGCGTTCAACTACTGAAGCACTTCGAAGCAAGAAGCATATGAAACCTAAGCCAATTATGTACTCTTCGGGCTTGTGTCCACGGATCCCTTCAGGCTCGACACAAGCCTGGCGTTCACGTCAGCCACGAAGCCCTGCACGCGACCTGCAAGGTTCCTGGTGGACTGAGACCTTTGGTGCTCTGAAAAGCGCGATAACTCATATGGGTGTTCCTCGCCCTATGTGCCGCTGCACCACAGCTTCCCCCCCCCCCCCCCCCCCCCCCCCCCCCCCCCCCCCCCCCCCCCCCCCCCCCCCCCCCCCCCCCCCCC
>CACKRE030004846.1:131468-169431 GCA_902602495.3 Ectocarpus sp. CCAP 1310/34 | reverse complement strand
CCCCTCATGCCTAGCGTGCTGGGTAGGGGCTTTGGCGGGGAACTGCTGCAACAGACAGTTCTACGGGGCGTGGCCTGGCTTCTTGCACCTGAAACACGTAATAAGCTCGGCAGATGAAGACGCACCTGCACCGCCAGCGCCACCAGGCGCTTTCGCTTTCACCCATGTCTGTTGCTAAGACGGTTTCTTACGGGCCTGTACGGCGCCACCACGCGATTGCCTACGCTGCCTGTCTTCCAACTCAACAGCGCGCTACTCGATCGCAACATTTCAAGCAATCTCAAAGACTAGCTTAGGGTTACTGTTTCAGCTACCTTGCATGTGGAGCTTGCTTTCCACCTTGACCTTTCGCTCGGGCGGAGCCAACCCAGCCACAACTGCTTCCCTGATTGATGACAGCAGCCGGACCTTTCTTGAACATGCCCGCGGAGTCGCGGAAAACGCGTTCAGCACAAGGATTTTCGAGTTAGTGCTCGAGGCGGCTTTGAACAGCGTCGATCCGATCGATAGCAGTAGCCTCAGTTCCCATGGCTACCAAACGAGTCACCGCAGCGGCCGCAATCGAACACTCAATGGTATCGTCCGTCCAGCATTCAGCATGTTTGGCCAGAGCCTCACGCAGGTCAGTTTCTTGGGGTTCGGTGCCATCAAAGTATGTGCGCGACAGGCATTTGGGGATAGACTGGCCCAGCAATTGAGACACAGTGAGCAGCGGGCGTTTGGTGGACTGCCCACGGTTGCAGAGACCTATGCTCCACTCGTATTCGTTGTACAGCGTATAGAACCGCAAGAACGAAGCTCTCGACAAAGTGCGTCATACTCGGGCGGTTTGGGCCCATTGCCCAAGACCAAATCGGTAAGCCCACCCTGAATCTCATCAACCTCTTCAGCAGAACCTTGCTGTTCGCCAAACGCCCCTATGCCGGCATTGGAGCGTCTCTGGGCCATCGCGCCGTCGGATGCCCGGGCAGATGAAGACAGCAGCTCCCCCAGCCTAGCCTTGCACTGTGTGCGGCGGGAAAAACACGGAGAAAATAGCTTGTACTGCTGCTGTCAAGAAAAAAATTGACTCTGACTGACTCTGGTCGGTCAGTCTGAGGTATCGATAACTGCAGGAACGCCTGAAGTCAGGCAGAGCCCAGGGCCAGCGTCTTTCCCCAGTGGCCTCGGGGGGCTGGTCGGTTCATCTCCTGAGTGATGGTAAACAGAGTGTATTATTCCACCCGAGTCTCTCTCTCTCGCCATCTATCTCTCTCTTCTGCCAACATCCCAACCAGACTGAGAGAAACCCCAATATACCATATCCTAGACATGCTGATATCCAAAGGCATCCTTCCACCATGAACCACTACTAGCCAGGTGCGCTGCGTCCACACCTTGCACATCTTGCGCTTGGGTGGATTTGAGACGTGAAGGAAACACTGTGCCTTCTTGGTTGCACACTGGTAGCACATGCGGTGCACCTCGTTGCCGCCCGTATCCCCCAACTCCTCACACATGCCGTGCACACGGCTACCACAGCCACACCTACAATCATGCGAGCCGCATGAACTCAGTCTCGCATCTGGAAGCTTGTATCTCGCTGTGTGCTTTTTATTATGGGCATTAACCAAGCCAACCGGCTGACCAACGGTGCTGTGTGCTGTGAGTGTGTGCAAGCGAAACACGCTCTGGCTCTCCGCAACATTTGAACCAATATCCGCTGTTTGTTGCTGAAAACATGCCCAATAACTGTATTGAGGGCACGATCGGTCTGACCGCTGAACCGGGTTTAGTCGCGTCATGTTATTGCATAACCGCTATTAGCTGATAGCGGTAAGGGCATCCCGCTGAACAGGGAACGGCTTAACCGCCTATGTTACAGATTCGGCTTCGGCATGCACTATCCTTGGGTTTCTCAAACGGATAGTCCAAACCCGAAACACAAGCAGCAAGCGGTCCGAAAGGTATGATAGCATACAGAAACGCCAAACACATCCCCATCGCGTTTTCATATTGCATTTGTCCAATCCGCAAAACACAGTCGAAGCGTCTTTTTACAAAAAAAAATCACTCAGAACATGTGAAAAATCCATAATCACAAGTTGGATTCGCAGGTGGTCTCAAGCAAATGCTAGCCCCGCACATCATCGTGCACACGCGAGCTCGCCCCGCAATGTGAATGCCCCCATCCATCGCGCGAGAAACGACGCACCCGTTGGATACGATCGAGAACACGCAAAAACACACGCAGACAACAGGGTAATTATCATCTTCGATCACAAACACGCGGTAAACACCCCTAGAAAAAGGTTGCCGTATGGCCGTGCTCGGCCAGAGATACTCGCACCACCTCCAAAAACAGATCCCGCAAAGGTACGTCGATGCAGAACTTGCTCGCAGAGCACCCTAACACGCAAAATAGGCCACACATTTACGAACGCTGTAAAAAACACAAGATACGACGTTAGCCAAAGTTGCGCATCTGAAACAATATCGGCATCAAACTCGGAGACATGAACACGAGCGACGGAATGGAAACATGCCTAACTCCATCGGCGGAACAAAGTCATACCATGACCGCATGCGGTCCGAGCAGTACGTTGAAACACCGCGTTGGTATCAGGGAGTCGAAAACAAACGACTCGAAACCACGAAAGATTCAATTTACAACGGAAGCTGATCGGCATGAGGGAGATGGCACAAGTATGAATGTGATGACGTCGCAGGAAACCCTCCATATGCGTCCCTTTCAAACCATTGCTTGTCCTTCATTTGCGCCATTGCACCCCTTGTTGCATGTTTGATGCGCGGCTGAAACATGTGTGTCCGCGTACAGTGAGGGTGGGCCTGGCCGGCAAGAACCTGACAAGCAATGAATGTTCAAGCATGTAGGTGTGTGGGGAGAAATATGCATAGGATGAGGAAGGCTTGGTGTGTTTGTGTTGGAACCGGGCGTACACGTACGACCGGTGTCGTCTTGATCTTAAGCTCCACATTTAGTTTGTGTGGACGTTTGGGAAGGGACCAACCTGGCACCGAAACAAAAAGCCTACCTGGGGCACAAGTGATCGAATCATGGTATTACATCGTCTTGATCCTTGAGGTTTTGTTCTTGGTGGCCTGTTGTTTGGCATCATGAGAGCTGAGTGGTGTTTTTTTTTTATCTTGCTATCAAATCAGCGCCCACGGCACTTGTGCCGTTTACTCCAAACCCGTAGATACACAGAAGGGTTCCTCTCTCCCTGAGACCCCCAACCCACCCCTCATCATGCGGTGCTCTGCCTTCGATTTTTAATGGGAGAAGAGTGCAGCCCTCTCTTCCCTCCTGTGGACACACGAACTAGCGCTTTCCACGCAGGCCAAGAATGGAACCGAGAGAAAACTCACATTGCGACTCCTGACCCTGGCCACTCGAAGGTTTTCGAGGATACCAACTAGACTAACGGGGCGACGGCCGTGGGCTACATATTTGCCAGACTATTAAGTCTCCGACGAGGCCTGAGTCTCTGACCTTGTTTTCTTGTGTGACATTGATCATAATAGGTCCTCGTACTTTTCTCTTTGTGTGCAACTGGCACGACTCTGTGGTGGACTGTGACCAAGTTGTCCGCGTCAGGTTGAACCGTTACGGAGGATACAAAAAGATGCTTAGCAGAGATGGGGACGGGTTTTTTACATGGAGACAACAACAACAGCAACAACAACAACAACAACAACAGCAAGAACCACCAACACCAACAGATACCGCAACAGCCATGACTGCTTTGTTGAAGTGCGATGGGACGACCAACGCCAACAAACAAAGCGGGAGTGCCGAGCACGAACCCCCTTTGAATACACCAGACAGCAAAGGAGACATGGCCGCTCAACATTGGTGTCGTCATAGGTGTTGTATTAAGACCGTTGCGGACTGATAAAGTCTACCCGCAACTCGACCAAACCTTCAATGCAACCCTCCTAATAACGCACACCCCAGGAGTCGATTCAAACATCTTGGGGGCGCTAAACTTCCACGTGAGCTGAAACACTTGGATTTTTGGCAGAGTGGAAGCCAAGAAGTCCCATTTCTTTCCTCAGGGTGTTCAACCAGCTGCAAACATCGAACGAAGCGCGCGAAGGGCAAGCGTTATGAAGATCAACGTTAGAAAGAAAGTAAAATGTTTGTTCCAGTACCGACAGAAAATCATGTGCAACCAATTACGTCCTTTGCCTTTGCACTCGCGCGCCAGCCGACACGCCCACTTAATGTGTATTGTCATCTCATCTATGTTGGACCGCCGGAGTTTGTTACCTCTATTACAACGAGTTGTGGACACACTACTTGTGGACGCACAAGCCGCGACAAGTCATACAGATCAGGATATGAGATACATACCAGAACATCTGACTCACTCGACATGCAGAGCCACGGTACTTTGAGCTTGTTTGCCATCCATAGACAACTTGGCGAAATGCTCCCTCCTCTCTCGAGCAGCAATGCCGCTGCGTACTTCGTCTCGAGTGTCGAGGTCCGGACGATTCAACCATCGCTGAAAATCTAGTTCTGAGTCTTGATTGCAGTTATTGACCTGGAAACCGCTACCAAGACCACGACCTCGATGACGGGCGCTATGCTCTGGACGTGACGCTCGGGACCGGGAAGGAATGCCGGCTTGAGGTGACGAAAACTCTCCGAGGAAGGCGTGCGATGGATGAATCCAAAATCCTGAGGCAGCTGGGAATGCGGAGAACGGGTACCCAATTGGGAATGCCGACCGAGACCCTGGCAAAGTGTTCTCTTTGCCTTGTTTTGGTGCATGCCGTTGAGCTCGAGTTGGCTTTCTGTCTCCACGCATGGTACGCGGTCGGTTGAAGTCTCCAATGGAACTACCTGCAGTGAAGTCTGAAAAATCATTGTCGAGTTCCTGTGATTTAAAGTTAGGGGCAGCGACGACGGGAGGAGATTACGTACGCTTCGGTGGATTCAGGCATGAAGTAAGGGAGAGTCTGAGGCATGTTGAGGATATTTTGGGATCAACGAAGTGTCCCATCGGACACGCACCTGCTGCATGGCCTCAAGAGAACGAAACTGTAATGCATTGCTGCGGGTGCTGCCGCCGCTGTAGCTACTCTCAGGAGATGAAGTCTGCTCGCCAGGGGTGGCGAGTCTCGATGGATATTGCTCCTGGCTGGACCCCAAGCCAGAGGAGTCAGCTGCCAGGATTGTCTCGAACTCGGAAACCTTCTTTTCGCGTTGGTCGAGCCAGCACTTGCTGGAGCGTAACTGCTGGACAAATTTATTCAGTTTGTGCACCTCGCTGTCGAGTTCGCGCTTGGAATCCTCCA
This sequence comes from Ectocarpus sp. CCAP 1310/34, assembly GCA_902602495.3. Taxonomy (NCBI): domain Eukaryota; class Phaeophyceae; order Ectocarpales; family Ectocarpaceae; genus Ectocarpus; species Ectocarpus sp. CCAP 1310/34. Next base: position 164,124 of record CACKRE030004846.1, on the reverse strand, counting down.
ATGAGCGGCGTCGAGCAGAATGGTGAGGCCTTGCCTTGGTTGGTGAGAGTGATCTGCACCAATTGGGTGCAAATTTGTACCATTAAAACGAGAAAACATAGAAAAGCTTGCGCAGCTCGCAAGTGCGTTTTGAGTACCCACAAGCAAATACGATAGAAATAGATAGAAACGCGCATTCAAATATGTCAACCCGAGCTTCCGTACATGCCATGGATAATTGGAAACATGCAAACCGAGCACAGATTGAAATGGTAACAACGAACGTGCCAGGATATTCGCTACACTTCTCATGAGCGATTGCGTGGGGCGTACGTGAATCCCTACGTACTTACTCAGATTGTTGTCGCCACCGAGTTTGGCAGAGCAAAATTCGCTGTTGGCGCCTTTTCACTCTTTCCTTGTGATGTCTCACAGCTTCTTTCGCTTTTGCCAACATGTGCTTCTCTTCCATCAGTTTCTTTTTCCATGATCTTGAAGCCTTGGGGCACCCACAAAGACATGTAGAAATGGGCCAAGACAGCAGGCACGCATGCGGTCACATTGGTAATCATCGCGTGAGCATTGTGTGGAAAAGGTGCAGGTCATCTACCCACCGGATCAAGGACTACCCACGACCTGTCAAGAAACGGGAGTAGTCACTGAAAAATTCTGTGAAATGTGTCGAGTGTTGTTCTTCGCCCGGTGGATCCGATATCGCTTTTGGTTGTACACACCCGAGAAACACAGCATCTGGTTGGCTGGCTCGGAGATGAAGATGAAAATTTAGATGCTACGGTGCTGGAGCACCACGACATGGAGATAAATAGTGACATAGGAGATAAGTCTATGTACTAAATCCGTCTATCGGCGAGCGTGTATTGACTTCAACCCTTGAATTATTAACTTACCTTCTCGCTCAAGGCTGGTGGCCCATTATTACATCGTTGATTTGCATCGCTCTCCAAGCTCTGCATCAGCTCGTCCGCCAAGCCTCTGCTCGTTGCATCGGATACACCACTCGCTGACCGTTGGGGACCTGCATCTGCCAGGGCCGGATCGCCGTCGACGGCAACTTCAGGCCGGGGCGGAGAAAGTCCTTGTGCTTCACTCACAACTGGAGATCGTTGCGATGTCTCCTTGTGCGTTGCTGAACGCGCGTTGTTATCATCCTTTTTGCCAGCAGTTGCCAGTGCCTTCTTGAGAGCAATCTTTAGGCCCCCGGTCTCTTCACGCCAGACGCTTTCGGCATTCGCGAGGTCATGCTTCGCTTGTTCAGCAGCAACAGTCAGGCGTTCGCAATCCTTCTCGCGAGTGTGCAGGCTGGTACGCACTTCAAACAACTCTCTTTGAAGCCCCTGAGCGCAACAGAGCGGAAACGAAGAGCCCCATGTGGCAGCGTGCACTAAATATAAGGTATGGACAGCTCAACAGCAGTGATGCTAGGTGCACTTATTTCCAAAAAGCACAAAATAATAGATCACGAGACAGGCTTCAATTTTCCCGTGTATTCACGCACAGAATATTGTGAATCGCCGCCAGCCGGTCGGGTTCCGGTTACCACTAGAAGACTTTTTGCCTAGCAACCGAGAGGACTCAACAAGGGAGGGGTAAATGTGGAGATCCTCTTCATAAAGGGTACAATCTCCGCAACATCTATCGAGGACGATTACCTCTATTCACATCGAGGAGAAAGAACGCGCAGCATGAATTTGGTAGAGACTCGCAACGTGCTGCCAGCCCTGCTTCTGTTTCACACGCGAAAAGGTGGATAGCAGGCCGTAGTATAGCTCTTCCAAAAATCACCAGCGAGCGCCCCAACAAAAATCGTGCCAAAAAGCAATTTGACCAAGTAACACAATCTTCCCGAAGATCTGCAAATTACTGCCAACATAAGTGTAGATTGAGGCCATCGGATATGACCTGTGTCAATACTTCCTACTACGAACAATGCGTCGTGGGTTCCACGTAGCTATTGCGATGGTCCCGCCCTCTGTCTAGGCTTAGGATGGTATATCTGCAATTTCGGTTTCAGAAGCGTGGGCTAGTAAAACCGCTCAGAAGCTCCTCATATTTGCTCTCACCTGCTCCCGCTCGGAAAGACAAACGATTTCTTTTTGGCGTGTGGACGCCATCTCACGATTGTTTCGAGCCTCCTTCATTGCCCTACTGGCTTCAGCAATCGAATCCGTTAACCTCTGTTGTAGATCAGCAGCCTGCTGCTTGCTTGAAACGAGATCTGCCTTTGCCTGTTCCAAGTCCCCGTGCGTCCGCCGAAGGGATTGCTCCAGGTCAGAACACTGCTTGTCCGTCACTGTTGTACGCTTAGCATCTCTCAAAGCTTGTTCAAGAGACACCCGATCGTCACAAGCTTTTGCGAGGTTCTCTTCTGCTTTGGCACATCTGGAAAGTGCCTCATCCAGATGTCGCGCGGTGTCTTTCTCGGATCCACGTGCCTTGTCGAGCTCTTCCTGCGGTGGTGTGGTAAGGATTGGGAGTCGTTTCAAACCATGTTACGTTATATTGGCTACCTTAGAGGCCATATTGGACAACAGTAGCCCGTTTGAATCTGACCTGCAGCGAGGCGGCGATGCCTTGAGAGTCCACCAGTTTTGTCATCGTGTCCTGTATACTGGCCTGAAGACGATCCACCTGCATGCGGGTAGAACCAACGACCAGAGGTTACAAGGAGGATTGACAAGCAAACCCATGAACCAAGTCAACTACCGCGTGGTCTTACTTAGAGTGAGTTCAAGTACCACACCTGGTCCTCAGCAAGTTGTAGACGTGATGCCATCTCTTGTGCTTCTGCTGTGGCTCTCGCCAAGTCGGCGGCAGACGCCAACTCCGCCTCGCTCTCGCCTTTCTGGCAGGACGTCTGAGCAGTTTCCGGTTCCGTGCAACGGAAATCAGAGGCCACACGCTCTGCCTCTTCTGTGGTCTCTCTAAGGTTCTCCTGTTTCGTGAAACGAGTTCGGCAAGAGCTTTAATAGTGGCCTTCCGTTGGTCTTCCAAGAGCGGACGTGTCTCACCAGCAAACCAAAGTTGTCAGACCGCTAGCCAAGTTGCGTAAAAGCGTCAACAATTGCAGGCAACAGCGCCATAAGCACTTCAGTGGTAGTATAAATGTTAGCACAAGTTGTATAAGTTGAGACAGAAGTGATGTCGTAACCACACTATATAGTGGTCGGGTTAGTGCGGATGGCACGTGTTACTTCGAGCGTGAAACGCACTCTGCGAGGGTGAGAAAGGCTTCAAACGTCAGGTTGCAAAGATCGTGAGTAATTATTGAACAAGACACCCGAAGTTTCTTCACCTGAAGTCTCCACACCTCCAACTTCGAGGCAGCAACATTCTCCCGCAATAGCTTAGCGGCGGTATGTAAAGCTTCTTCCCTTTGCTGTCCTGCCAGCATATCCACTTCTAGCCTCTTCACCGTCGCTTGCAGAGACTCGGACTGACGCTGCATGAATTTCGCGGTGGGCATGAAAAGCGCTGCGAACAGTGTGTGGGACAGAACAGCAAACTTATGGGATGATTCTTATGCTCGCATATCTATCCTTTATGGCGTTTTGTCGATGAAGTTGGGTGCCCTTGTTGGCGTCGGGTTGTTTGTGTTGTACACTCGTGAAACAAAGGTAGATGCGGAACCTCAGAAATGCCATGCATCGTAGGAACGGATTCATTTGTGCAAGACCGACCAAAGCGCTGAGAGTTCATGCAGACTATCACAGCTTGCTCGGACTTGTACATGCACGCGAAAAGCAGGCACAACCGGCGCATGGCATGTGTTGCAGAGAGAACAATGAAGGCGGACTCCTGGTAACTACAGCCTTATCAACTTGGTGGACGTCGCACACTTCCAGCAAGCGCTCTCGCTATTTGCTTGACACGACGAACTGGGTTAAAAAATAAGGAACAAGAAGCCGTCTGGGACACCAGGGCAGGTGAAGTGATATCGGAAACTGTGTCAGTCGGAAACTCCTGGTGTATTTTCGGTGGAGATGTTGTAAATCCGATACTCCCGGAGGCGGAGGACGTCAAGTAGGCAACACAGTCGTTTGTGCCTGACGGGTTCAATCGCCCAGCTCCAATCGCCCAGCTCCAATCGCCCAGCCGATGAGCGCGGTCGACACAAACAACAGAAGAAGTGCTAGCACGTTCGCACGTACACACGCCATGCACCCGCACCTGCACCGCTTTTTTCACCTGCTGATTGGCGAGACTCGAGTCAAACATTTCCCGCTCCGCCTTTCGCACACCTTCGCAACGTACTAGCTGCTGCTTGATTGCCCCGACCTCGTCGTTGAGGCGATCCCTGCACCGTACGCATAGGCAAAGGCATTTATATAACCCACGATGAATATCCTGACATTATCATGCCGAAGATACAAAATCAGGACCTAACTATTCAATAATGGTACAAAATAGGATCGTGGTTTCCGACGCACCGCTCTGATGTCACGGTCGCCAGCTGGGCTCTCACTTCCTTCAGTTCGTCCACAAGGGTATCTGCAACCTGACGCGAAGCATCTCCTTCGGAGGCAGAATGCACAACTTCTATGTTGCGTTTGAGACGAGCGTTTTCCAGTCTCAGCTCTTCGGCTGTGACAGCGCTGAGCTTCTTCTCATGATCGGCGGTCGCAAGCTTGCCGTTCAATTCCGCAATTTTCAGTTGGCTCTCTCGCAACGCCAACTGCGCCGCTTGAAGTTCGCTACGAACTAAAGTTTCCAGCTCCTTAGATTTGTGCACGTCGTTGGCGAAGCACGCCGCTTCATGTTTTGCGGCCTCGAGATCCGCGCGCAAACCCTCGGTGTCCAGTTGTTTGGTGGGCGTGTTCCCATCGTGTTCAAGTGGAAGTGAGGTTTGCGTCCCTGTGTCCTGTCCCTGTAATGCTTCCACAAGCCTCCGCGTCGGCATTGTGTTGTCATCCTCAAGGTTCTGAGCGGCGCCACTTGTTGCACCTTGCACTTGCACACGATACTTCGCAACCTGCGAAAACGACGCCTGGCATTATAGATGCTAACCACGTGCTTGAAGGGGACAGAACAATCCGGGCGGTCGCTAGGCAACTGTCGTTGTATGGTGGAGCGAGCAAAGCCCGCGTCTCAACGTGTTAACCCCACGGTAGTTATGGCTCGTGGTAGCATCTATCATCCTGGCATACTGTGGGTTTGGGAGGCGCTCACCAAGGTACACACGGGGATGATTTGCTTTCGGCATTCATCATAAGTCGCAAATGATCCGAGCACATGGTTCAGAATTTGTGTAAAAAAAGCCGACGGGATCGCCATGTCCTCGACAAGTGGAAGTCTGTGTGTGTGGTCGTAATGTGTTTGTGTGTGTTCGTCCTGCCCTCTGGGGCTCGCTTGTCTACACACCTCGCGTGCATTTCTGGCGAATCAGCCGGGGCCACGCAGGAGGAGCGTCACACAGTAGATTTTCTCTTACCAGCATGTGTTTCACCTGAACACCTGGGTCTACCCCTTTCAGTACGATACTGATGATACCTTCATCTTTGACTGACGAGTTCAAGATAGATAGCGCAGGTACTCATCTTGTCGGACTACATCGCATATAGACTATAGACGAAGATCAAAACTACCACCCCGACCACGGCTTTTCCTTTTGGGGCTCACCTCCGCCACCAACCGTTGGTTGTCTCGCTCAACGCCAGCTGCTTTTTCGTGGACATTTGCCAGAGCAGCCGCAGCATCCTGGGCATCCTTTCGTTTGTAGTGTAATGTGTGGCGGTAGCAAGGGTATGGCTCCGTCATTCTTTGTTTTTGTAATAAGGGGACACATATAAAAAATATATCTTGGACTCACATTCCATATTTTTCTTTTTAGGCTCACCGAGGGGGAGGGGGGAGAGGGGGATCTAACATATACAAGTACTTCGTATGATTTTGAACGGCAATAGTCCAACGAATTATATTTTTATAATGGAGGATAAAGCAGAATATACTAAGTCGTACATATCTCTGAATTGTATAGGGATGAGACTCTGCGTTGAACCAATACAATTTAGCACACACGTATAGTGCTGGTGTGTACTTCTGCCACACCAGCACTACACAGCGACCGGTCACGCAGAATAAACCCATAAGCAAAACGATGACACACAGGGTTTGGATGGATGATACTCCGGAGTGAACAGGATTCAATACGCTCGGTGTAATGTCAATATATACTTGGTCTCATCTAGAGTATGTTGGGATGTTGGGTGTACATGTATACAACGAAAGGTGATCTGCATCAACGACGGCGGTCTCCCATCTACTGTGTAGGCTCGACGTGCGAGAAGACGAGCTGGCTACACCCCCCCCCCGTATACTTAGGCTACATACATAGCAGACATACGTGGCCAGAGAACGGGGCGGCAGTAACTGCTTACGCAGACCTACACTGCATGTACTCCAGAATCAAAAGTATAGTTCAGAAAAAGATTGACTAGTAGTCTATATCAGTAGTCTACATCATACAGGACAGACAGACAGGTACGCGCCGTACGCAAAGATATGCAAATGGCACTGGTTTTTGGTCTATCAAGTTACAATGCCTTTCGATCAACAAAAATGACCGCACGATGGAATACATTTGTCATGTATCGTTTGGACACCTTCTTGCTGATCTCCTGACGTCAAAAAAGGCTTCTTTTCACCTGTGTTGCCTGTTTGGTTTAAGAAAATATATATATACTTTCGGCCGGCTGACGNGGGGGGGGGGGGGGGGGTGGTATGGGTCCAGGAAACAATAATTTGTGTCAGTTTAATCAAAGTGGTCTACTGAGGGTGCGACGTATACACAGAGAAGCATCGAGTCTCTGCAATTACTAATAACGCGTTAAACTGACCTTTACCGACTGGTCTTGATCCCGTTGAAGCTCCGACAAACTCATTTCGGTCTCGTGTAGAGCTCGCTTTAGAGCAGTAATCTCTATATGCTCCGGCTTCGTTGCCGCACTCTCATTAGCAGAAACTTCCCCATATCGACCGCCAACTCCCAATAATGTCGCTCGTGCTGCTTCCTTCCTGAGGCCTTCATTTTCACGAATGGTAAGCGCCAGTTTTTGTTCTAAGAGAACCAATTTCGCGCCGACACCCTCGCCATCTTGTTGGGCGCAGTTGAAGTCGTCCCTGATTGCGCTATTTGCCTCCTTTACTTGTCCTTGGAGCTCAGCAACGTGCTTTCGCTCGTTTTCAAGCTCTACAAGAACCCGTGCTAGCTCTCGCCTGAGGTCTTCACCAGGCTGAGAAACTTCCAAAGCCTGATTTTTTTCAGCTGCTTCGCGAGCTTCTTGGAGTCTTTCTTTTTCCTCGGCGACTTGTCGCTCCAACTCAGCTAATGTAGACTCCAGCGCACCCTTCTTGACATGTGTAGCCTCCCGGGCTTCTTCTGTTTCTTTCATAGCTTGCTCCATTCGTGCTTTTGCATCCAACAGACTGCGCTCTAGCTTGTCGATCTCACGGGAGTGATTCGATCGCATCGCCTGTAACTCGTGCGTCATCGCATCCCGAGCCTTCTTGGACTGGGCCTCTGCGGACGCTGCCCACTGCCGCCTTTTCGTCGCCATGTTTCGGCGATGGTCGGCCTCAAGTTCGTCTGGACAGCGATTGGCACAAGAAGAGAGGCGGGGTCAGACATGTTTCGCGTGGTATTTGCTGTAGGCGTGTATAGTGGTAGACGGCGATGCATATCATACCTGCCGCTGAAACCAGGCTTGCTCTTATGAAAACTTCGGGTAAGAGCTCTTGCAGTTCCAAAACGACCACTAGGTCCATCATGCGGGGTACGGTGCACAGACCACCTGAGGGCACGGACGTACCAAGCACATTCCCCCCCCGGTTATCACCCGGGTAATACCATGACCTGATCACACACATTCACCACACGCAAACAGGCCAGCAGAGGGAGGCGGAGGAGGCATGGAGAAGGCTCTCCACAACCTTGGACCGAAATACTTCTGCTGCAAACAAAACTTGTCGCACTCGCAAATCACATACCCCTCCCCACTACCTTCCCGTCTACCACGGAAAGTGGGTTTACCGTAGGTGGCATGGATCGAACTTCAAAGCTCGACTACTACACGACGAAGAGGGTGCCAAAACCAAGTGATGCGTTGTCGGAAAGCTCTCGACGAGACGGTTCCAACTCCGCCATTTTCGGCAGTCACTGTTTTTGCTGCATTGTCCGGTTTTTGAAAATCGGTCCAGGGTGTGTGGTTCCTCATGCCAACCACGGTTCAACCCCCCCAAACGACCTAGCCGGTCAACATCCGAGTACGGTCGGTGTATGTCATCCCGCACCCCCTTAATAATACCACCCCGTGCCGATTGTTTGAGAGTAACAGTTATAGCTGGGGGTTCTGGAACACACGGTCGTAATGGCTAAAGAGCACGTCGTCGTTCAGTCCTTTGAAACCTGCAGGCATGAAAAGCGATTAAACGAATGTCGACGCCGCCCTCTATATCTGGACAACGATGGGCTGCTTTAGGAGGAACACATCCACATTCAATCGGAACTCCTGTCACATGCTCACGCTTAGTGTCGCTGTGGGCTTGCTCCAGGGCATCCAGGTCCCGAGCATGCTCTCTGCGTAGCTCCTAGAACGCCAAACATGAAAAAAAATACAAGTGCATGGAAAAACGGAAGTCGGCGTCAGATGTCTCTGTGGTGCCAACCTACACGCCCTCGAGGGCGTTGGATATCACCTACAAGTACATTTTGGTGTACTCGACATGGTTATGCGGTGTGTATAATGCTTGACATCGTGGTGACTTCGATAGCGGTGTGATACCGGCTGGGCGGGGAAGGGCAAGGTGTCGATACTGCAAACACTTGCGGCAAGTGCCGCAAAGCAATATCGTACGGGTAGAACGTACACATGAGCACGTTAAACTCTGGTTCGACGAGGAAACACTACCAGCGCCAAAAACACTGTGCTTGCCTTGAGTGCAGCCTCATGCTCCGATTGCAGACCGGCCGCTAGTACCGTGGGAACTGGTGTAGTTGCGTTCTCCTCTTCCGATCGAACTGGAGTCCTGAGAGACGAGGGTTTCCTGCCGCCATCTTCGGTTTTTCTAATCCCTTCTTCACTCTCTACCGATACCGACAAGTGTTGAGAGAGTCTGTGCCCGACCAAGCTACTTGTTTGCGTTTGTGACGGTGACCTATCAGACAGGGTCAACGCTTTGTCCAACGGTGTCGGGGAAGATACCGATGCCTGGGAATCAACCGTGGGGCGACCTCGCACCGACTGCCGGCCGATGCCTGGCAGTGGTTTACGGTCGAGTACTGACGATGCTGATAGCGGTTTCGCCTGGGCGCGTTCAGGAGACGAACGATGAGTCGGGCACTTTCCTGTGGGTCTACTTTTTTTCTTCTTGTCTCTCCCGAGAAGCTGGTTCACGTCCTTCTTAGCCTGCACAACGAGGCAAAAGCGAGGACAAGTCGTGCAAGAGACGAAGATGTCGTTTCTACAGAGTGCTTGCCGTTGTGGGGGGCGCAACGACGTTTTCCTGCAAACTCTTACCAGATGTCCAATCGCAAGCTACGAGTAGCTCTGTTGAATCTCAACACCTGACTATGATCCCTTTAATATCGTGTCATGTGCTGCATGGAACCCGCCTGCTTTGAATGGAGTCCTCACTCCTTTTTCGATTCACCTGTTGTTTGGACTTGTCATGTTTGGCCTTGTCCTTCGTTATTTTCTTCTTCTTCTCTTCTTCGTACAATTTGCGGTAGTACTCGTCGCATGGATGGTCCCACGTGCTCTCCCCTACGCAATGGCATGGAACGCAAGGCGGTAGGTTCGAACCCTGATGCTGACAGGCGCGTCGAACCGTTCTCCGCAGATCGCGAAAAAAAATCGCCATTGAAGGCGTTGGACATGGCACCTACTACGACCGGGTGTGCCATGCAGGAAGCGGGTGAAGTGCACCAACTAGCCTTCAGATCTCAACCACTTCAGATTGCAAGCCTGCCTTCCTTGCAGCTATCTCTTGCACATTCACCCCTGAAACAGTATCGACCGACGCAATATGCACATAGATCGGATCCGAACAAATCCAAGAGAGAAAAGGATTGCTACATTTGGTCAATAGCAATCGCGGTCATGAATCAACGTGCCTAATATGATAACGTCCTAAAGAAACACGTTTTAGCAAGCCACGTTCTTGTAGTTGATGAGTACCGAGCCAAACGTACGGTGTGAGCTACCACAATCTAGCTACACATTGAATGGTTGGAAGACGGCAGCGGCCCACCCGTGGCGAAATTGAAGTAGTAAATCTCGTCAGTGTCCACGGTCTTGCATGGCTTCCAATTCTCTGGCAGAGGTGCTTTGAGACCCTCTTTAGCAATCCAGAACAGGTCGAGATCATCCTGCAGCTCCATCCCAAGCCATTTCGCGTACTCGCGTACCTCGTCCTGGCGTGACCGTGAATCAAGGGTCGCGAAATGTGTGTCAGCGCCCTTAGCATGCAAGAAAAGAGTTTCCTTACCAAAGCTTTTCCTGCAAGAGGGGATTGGTTTTCTACACTCTGTGCCAAGTTTTGCTGTCGACAAGCCCCAGATGGAACACTTTTATCATCGTTGCCCTCCTCACACGGACCACAGATGAGCGGGGTCACAGGAGGTCCCTGGAAAGGTCGTATGCTGGACACGAGGATTGCCTACACTCCCTGGCTTTGGTTTAACTGTACGAACGCCGCATGGGGGTAACTCAAAACAACGCGGTAATTGCATAGAACTTCCCGCACAGCTGTCGCAAGGCGCTCCACGCATTACTGGTGTGGCTTGCATTGACTGGCGAAGCGGCCCATCCCTGAGCATACCCGGCATACCAAACGCGGACCAGCAGCAACGCAACAGCGAACTCATGAGCGGTACAAGCTCACCCATTGATGTACACTCTGGTCCTCTTCACAACCTCCTCGCAATCTGGGGGAGAAGTTGGATTCGCATTATTTGTCGATCGATACCCCTACGAAAGATATCGCAGAATTACGCAGACCCTGTAGGAAAGGAGCAACAGGTTTCGTTGCCCATGAAAGCGGAAGAGACCTGTCCTCTGACCGTTTACGTCGCAAAAACGAGGGAAGGTCCCGTTTCGATGCTGGGTACCAGAGTTTTTTTGTGTCAAGACCACATAAATCTGCGACATGCGGAATATTGCGGCGCGGTATTCTTAGTGGCGATTGAAGCACGCAACGTCCGTCAGCCCCCGTCACCAGCAGCGACTGAGAGAGGGAAACGAGCATACTCGCCTGATTCCGTCCGTTTGCTGTGGGCATTGTGGTACGCGTACGTGCAACCAGTAGATTTGTGGCCAACAGCCATCTCTGGGCTCTGGCGGTTCGACGCTCGTTCGCACACCCTACATATCTCAACAGCGCGTACAGTCAATTATTCCCGTTTGCTACTGCACTGCAGATGAGTTCTGTTGTGTGATCCAAAAAATCGGAGCTCTTCAGTTAGAGAGTGTTGGGTAGCGGCTGCCTATCGCCAGAGGCTGTGGAGAGAAGGTTGACTGAAGAGCTTTGCATTAACAAGTTTAATGAGTGAACAGGGCAAGCCTCCCCATGCGAACTAGAAGGGGCTCCGCCCTTCCAGAAACACGTACCAACAACGTGATACACGAAACCCTCTAGATCTCCAAAGACCGGTATCTAGTGCTGAGTACACTCAACAGAGAGGCTAGACCATAACGCAGATAAGCTTCGAGCAACTGATACATAGTAGAAGAGGGATGACAAAGAGACACAAAGATAGAGAGTGATGGTAGAGAGTTCTCGTACTATTATCCCGTGGTGATGCTGCAATCTGAAATCGATTTCTACGAGTTTCCACCTCACGTACCAACAGGTATCATGTGTCATATGTCTTCCTTACGTATGTAAAACTGGTCATGCATATAGTCTTGACCACCATTTTGGCCGTTCAGGCGCTCCCCAGATGATATGACCTCACAGTGCAGAAGGCAATTGCCCGTGTACCGCTATGCGCACACCGCCGACACATGCACGCAGGGCATCTGAGAAAACAGTGTGGAAAAAGCTCCTCTGATACTCTCTCATTCTTACGATATTTTACTACACGACATTCAACCTCGACACCCCAAGGAATGACAATGCTTTCAGTGTTTGGAGCGCGAAAAAACACTTAGAAACAGACAAAACGCCTGGCCACGAACACAACACGAACTCCGTATAGCACGTAGCACCTCTGCGTGCGATTCTCGACACCAACGATGGCGATGGTGGTGCCACTTCTTCATCGACATTCACAACAACAGGGTTCTGGAGACGCATGGTGTGAGTGTTACTGTACCTTACGACACAAAAACGAGCACATCATTTCCGAGCTTTTCGTGCTCTGTACTTTGATGGCTCGACAAACATGAAAATTCCAATTCATCGTGGATCAAACCAACCACGCCATCATGGTCAAAGTCTGTTTTACCCCAAGTCCCCCAAGCCTATCCAGTGATGTACCGGGTATGCATACAACAACTACAGCAGTCCGTGTCCGTGACGGGGGATGTGCTTACCGACATCATTGCAAAGTACTTCAAAATACGAATCGCACATACATGTGTGACCCCGGATGGGTCGTCTAGCTGGTCGAAGTGGAGGATAGGGGCCAGAGGGGCAGACGACAGAGTCCAGTCAGTCATGGGAGAAAAAAAAACTTGCAGGGCAGTGCAAATCTGACAACTAAATTCAGTAACATATCTTAGCATGAGTATCTGCGCGTGGTGCTGTAGATTTGTGGTGCCAGTATATGTAGAAGGTACACATTTGCATTGAACCAACGTTTCGGAACCAAAAAAAGGTTAACGGCTTTACTGCTGTAGACTGCTGTATGATAACAAGTAGACTATATGCGTACTGTCGCGGGACTCATGAACCAGAATATGATTGCGCATGACAGAATCTACCTTGAGGTACTGTCGTTCTACGTTATCATCAATCGAGAACCAGGGGAGCTTGTGTGCCTCACGCTTTCACTTTACCTCACTAGGTACGTAGTTTTGATCGATCTCCTCCTCGAGCACGATGCTATCTCCCGCAACTCCATGTCCCCCTGCACCGCCGGCAGGTTGGGTGGAAGGATCCATAACCGCCGATCAGCGATATTTTTCTTCTCCAGCTCGAGCGACGTACTCTGAGCAACTTTCAGGAAATTCACGCGTGCCCAGGGTTCCAAGCCGCTGACCAGCACCCAAACGTTGAGAGTGGTGTCGCATCGCCGCTGTACTACTGTACGGCACACAGCAAAACGCCGATCTTTTCAAATCCCTCGCTGGGGCCCCGCAAAATGCCTCTCTCCGGCACATGCGCATACCTACACTTTCCAATATCCGGAGTGTGTTGTGTGCCTGGCCTTAAACTGCTCGTGATCATGGTGCAGTAAATAAACATTACGAACTGCTGTGTTGGACTTCGCACGAACGATCCGTTCCGGGTGTGCGCGTGTAGCCATGGCAGAAGCAGAAGAGGCCAATGCAGGTTTGGAGAAAGTGACAGATTACCACGCAGAGAAGGAGCTCAACGAGAACGACACAGCCAATGCTCTGTCCAGCCTGGCCAATAACTCCTCACCGACATCGATACCCGCGAGGTAATCCTGATAGTATGCTATTATGCACAGCTTTATCAATGGGTGCTATCGAACACGAAAATGAAATACATACGCATCGTGTAGTCTAGATATAGTTATGTGGCAATGGTAGTTATCGTCTCCTTTCAGGATTAAGAGGTAGACTACAGCACACGTAGGTAAATGTAGCTGCTGTACACCTTGAATTATGCATACAAAATGAAGGAGGGGTTGGAACAACTACCATATATTTGCACAGGGTGCGAGAAATTGTGATATACTACTTAAATAGAGCAGTTTACAGGTCTTCCCCACACTAAATTCGAAAATGCATCTGAACTTACATCAAGCATTCACAACCCAAATGCATGCCAAACAGCTTTTTCTTTGGGATGTGGTGCGGTCACCACTGCGTGAGTTGAACAGCGTCACGGTGTTGTTGGCGGGGCACATCCGACGCTGGTCGTGGGGAAATATTGAGGAATGCGACTGCTGGGGGGGTTGTGGCACTGCTGTCACATACGCCGGCCAGCGCTCCGAAGCAGATATGATGACTCGAAAGAATACTGGTTTCCCTCCACTCACTACTGCAGAGACTTCACCACATCCGATTCGACGGGGTTTATCTCGAGCGGGTGATCTTTCTGTGAGATTATGTTTTCTTTCTCAAAATACTGGATCACTTTTGTGCTTCCCATCATCTTGTTGTGCCGTCGAATAGTCTACGTATGATTTTGAATGTCAAGACAATATCCTTCCCTGCCGGGGGGGCTTCCCCTTCTGAGGAGCTGCGCGGGGGACACAAGGATAACGCTGTGTGCACGTGCATGTCTTTACTTTTGTCGTGGAGGAAGAAGCGTTTAGCAATCCCCTTTCCTGTGGCCTAAATGACCAAGGCGCAATCTGTACCCGCACGAACAAGCGCGATCAAACCGTAGTCACATTGATTATGTAGGTACGCTGGACCGTATGTACATTCGACTTTCAAAGTTGGGAGGGAACGAGGTTCGACAAATCTGAGTTTCCCTTCACCCTTAGAAGTGGAGCCAATCGGTGCTCACGGGCGCGACTGGCATGTTCCAAGCGCTACGGTAGTGCAGGCTAGGCCCGTTCGTGGAAGTCGAGACTCGTGTCATTTTTCGATGAAAATGCCGTCCGAAATGAAATTGAAAGTCTGCAGATGGAATGGGCTGCTGCGAAGCCCCAACCACTGCGAACCCCTTCCACGGCCATCCCGGTGCCGAAATAGAGGAAACTGGGGTTGGACAAGGGGTTGAGAGAACGCAAGAGCGCGCGCACGTGTTGCTCAAACGTGTTCATATATCTACACATCCAGATACACCCATCGTCCTCTCTCTTAGATCCCTCGCTTGAGAAGTCTTGGCTCTAGAATCAGGGCCTCGTATATCGCTCCAACGTCCGGGAAAATTATCGGGTGATCGATGCATGTTTCCAAAAAGTTTAATTCTCAGGGGTGCGCGTCAAGGGTCTGACCCCTCCAGTGAGAGCCCTGCGGCGGCTTTGTCCAACCTGAAGTTTCCGTTCAGCAAAAACGAATCAAGTGCTCAAAGCCCTGGTGAACATGTCTGTGCACCCGTAGTGTGTTTGAAATTGATCGACTAACGCCACCACCCTCGCCACGATCATTCACTTGCTGCTGCGTATTCGTTTTTCTTTCTTTCCGCGTACAGCATTGAGCCAAGCACGGAATCAACCATGAAGATCTCTGCTGCAGACATTGAAGTATTGAAAGAAGAATTGGAAGTGTCTGCCGAGGAAGCGAAGGCCGCGTTATTGAAAAGGGACGGTGATGTCGTGCAAGCTCTGCGACTACTCCTGCAGTAACGTTGTGAAGCTGCTTTTGTTGAAAAAAAAAAGCACAGCTGTGGTGAGAGTATGCAGTGCACAATTTGACCTAGGCTGCGCTCCTTGCCCGTATAAGTTCGTGGTGACATTACCCGCTACTGGTGGGCGCTTTGTCGTTTTTTTCTTGATCTACAGGATTTCCAAGTTGCGGTCGCAGCATGCCTTTCGGTGTTTGCAGGTGCAGTGCAAGTACGTACGATGAAAGAGATTGTGTGGACGACACGCGATGAAGGCATGGAGCTTGCTTTTTGTCGTTCTCGTTGTCCTCGCTCCACGATGATCACCCCAACGGACTACTTTGTCCCATAACATCCACGGCGCGCTAACGACCCCACCGCGCCCACAAACCGTTTTCGAGAGTTCCAAGATTCCCAACGAGTACACGAGTCGCCTGAGGAAAACCACGAACACGTTTGCGGAAAGCGAACTCGCAAAAGGAATGTAAATTTGCTTATGTTCACGCAGCCGTGACCCTCGCAATCAACGAGGGCGGCCAGCTTTGGGGGCGTGATAGGTGGAGCATGTTACACATGACTCCTGAACACGAGTATACATGGTATGGATCACGTGTCGACGCACTTTTTAAAGGTCATTTTCAGCTTGGTTCGGTACAAAAACAACACAAATCACTCTTGCCCCTCAACAATTTTGTCTCACAAGGCGAGCTGTTCAATGTGCCCACGAGGCACCTCCTCTGAACGTGTTGCTCGCAGTGGCTCCCACTTGGTCAACTGCCTTTGCCACGCTGTGTCCCAGGCTGTCTCTCATCATTTGGCACAAATAGTGACCACACCGATATGGTCCGAGTGATTGCCAATTTCACACTTTTCCCGGTGTCATTTTGGGTCCGTTGGCATCTGTCCTGTCGCTTCCAACATCTTTTGTAGATGGATGATGCGATGTGCAAGATTTGACGCCTCCACGGCGTAGTCCACGACTGCATTGCGGCAGATATATCGGGTTGAAGCAGTAGAAACAAACAAGGCCAAACTGTCAAGAGTTCAAAAGAAGCAAATGTTGGAAATATTGCGCTGCGCAACTTGCGGCGAGAAAATCGTGCACTCAGGTGGAGGCAAGCAAACATATCCACAGACATGATCATGGAAATACGCGCGTCACACACATTTGGTATTGGATTGCATTCCACCTATGCATATGTTATCGCGGTGACACACAGTGTGCAGTGACGAGAACGATGTTTAGTGAAGGTTCTTGGTTCATGACTGCAGAACCACACCAAAAGTACACCAACTGCACCGAAAAACCGCCTACGAACACAAGACACGATCAGGGGAAAATATACACGCGCTTACCAGATGTGAAATTCTTCTTGGATTTGCGCAGCGGCGGTGGAACCAACGTAGCGAACAAGCTCATCGAGTCGCCGCGCACAGGGGCATCTTGATCTGGCTGTAGCAACGATTCCTCGATTTCCACATGCGCGCCCCCTCCTCCGCGCTGTCTCAGACTTCCGTCACGGATAACCACAGCAGATCCAGCGGGCTCAACTCTATTTCTCGAGAACACGCTCCTCGACTCCTGCAGTCGCCCTTCTGAATCATCCGCCTCTCTAGGTTGGAATTGGCAAAGGTAGAGAGAGCCACGTTATCCTGGCGTTGTCCTGTCACGGCAAACATTTGGTTGCTACCCAGCACCTTCGGTGCATGTAATAAACTTTCCATGGGTTAACCGCAAACCAAAAAGAGTGTATGCTATCTCGGAAAATACAAATCAAGATCCAGATATCTTTCTCATAACGCTGTGGAAAAGAGGGTTTCGTCCTCGACAGACGTTGGGTAGTTTCAACCTTTATGAAGGTGTTCTCCACATTACCCCCCCCTTTTTCGAGGCTTCCTGTTTGCTAGGCAAGACAAGTCTTCTTGGGGTAACCGGAACCCGACCGGCTGGCGGCGAGTAGAACCTCCCTTTTTTTTTTTCCAACAATCTTCTGTGCGTGTGTGCGGGTGCACCACTTCCACCGTTTTTCTTTTTTTTTTCCGGAAGAAAATTAGGTGATCAGCGGGTTTTGAACCCGTGTCTTTTTGCAACCAAAAGTAGACACCTGCATCTCTTCGTCGACGCCATTGAGGAAAAAAGGATTTCGTCCTCGACAGACGTTGGGGAGTTTCAACCTGGTGTTCATCACAACGCGTGACAAAACAAAGAGGGCAGACTAAATCATGTACAGAGGTATGGTCGAAGGCGATCGCTCCACATGCCAGTCTGAAATAGAAGTTTGCGAGTTAAGATTTCCCAGTTGAACGGAGGACCCGGTTACCCCGATGGTCTAGTTATGCCTTCGAAACCTTGAACACATTCCGTTCGTTGCGTAGTCTCGGCGAGATGATGTTGCCTGCGCTGTCATAACGAGTAGTCGATCTTGGTCGTGAATAAAGTTGACGCATATGGAACCGCGGACCACCCCTGTATCTACCTATGCAAAGGCCTCCCTCGGGACTGGGGCAAAAGACAGCACCGCGGCAAGGGGTGATGCAAGAACATGCAAAAACCAACCGGAGGGAAAATGTATGTCTGCGTATTAATAGAGTATGTTTGCACCATTTTCGGGAGCTTCATACGAGCTTTTTTCGCCACCTCTACACCTAAGATCGCTACACCCGGAGAGCTAACTATCACACCTGTGTCCTGATTATCCTATGTAAAATCGGTCAGCCGTGGTGTCACATCGCTGTTGCCTCATGCTTAGGTTGATGTCAAGAATCGTTGTCTCGTTTGTCTACATAGTTCCTGTAATTTTCTTGGTTGAAACCCCACATGCCGCACGCATGCGGATATATGTGTTTGCCGCAATGCCAACACCGGTCCTAACTTGAGGCTCCCTGCACGGTCCGCATTGATTGCTGTGCACCTCTGCTGACACCGCCACGACATGGCTCGACTGCTGGAAACTACATGGCTCTGCTCAACTGGTTGCAGCTAAGCTGCAGCTGTTCCCACACAGAGCTGACCTGTGTACTTGCTTCTTGACATGGTGTATGACACTGACGACGTACGTACACAAGTCGCACAGCCTAAAGTAAAATCTCAAGATTCTGGACAAGGAATCACAAATTTGCTTAGTCATATGTTGAAGGTAGCCTTGTGGAGGCTTCTGGGTGACCCGGATAGGAGTTCTTCAGTTAAGGAGAGACGTCCACATTCATATTTTCATGCCGTTCAGAAACCGTCGCTCGTATATTTTACTTACCACTTACGGTCCCTTAACTGCAGCGAAGACAAGAGCCGCTTCTGGCTCTCGCAAAACAAAACTACAGCACAGATTATTGAGGCTACCACCTGTAGACGAGGCAACACCCTTGAGAGCGAGAACCTACCGTGAAAAGTACATGAGAGGGTAACCTACGAGCGACTGCTGTTGGAGACCGCGGACGACACATGTTTACTACTTCGTACAAAGCAGTAGCATACATGGATTTCCGGGATAACGTTTTGAATATTCACCCTCCTACAGTAGTTCGCCGCCCCTCCCTCAACAAATAACATCGCCAAAAAAATGTCAGCCACTGCCCGAGGGCCTACAGCAGTCCTGCCAAAGTAACCAGAGAGTGCCTAGACAGAGGGTGACTTGGTTCAGTATGAAAACTGTCCCCAAAGAACTTGGGAACACTTTTCACACAGAAGCCGAGTCTGCAATTTTTCCAGTACCGGACTGTTGAGCAGTATTACCACCTACGGGACAACCAGCTCGAGAGATTGTGTACAGCAAGTCAGAGGCCGAGGAGAGGCCTCACACAGCGTACCACTCATCTCAGCACGATAGACCAAGGATTCTCGCGTGCGTTTCACACAGCGGAGCCTAGGGCGATTGCGGTTCGGTAAATAGACATTTGAATGCTGTGTTCTCGAAGTGTCCCCATTTGGGCGTTCAGTACTACATGGAACGGGGCGAAGTACTTGTAAGTATACATATCACATACGGGCTCACATTGCAATAGTTACCTCCGCAGCATATTCCTCCCGTGTATCCAGCACACTCACGGAATTCCTTCCCATGCTTCTCCTTGCCTTGGCCATATTCAAGAAGCCCTGAAAGCGATCGCCACAAACCACAACACAAAGGTGGCGAGAAAAAAAAATGACGAACGCACGAGGTACCACACCCCTACCACATCCCCTGGACCGTTTTTCAAAGCTAGTGTTCGCTGCAGCATAAAGAGCGACTGACTAGAATATGGCGGCGTCGGAATTGTCTCGTCAAGAGCTTTTCGAAAACGGGGTCATATCACTTGATCATTTGATTTGTGCATCCTCGTCGCCGTGGACACAACCAAGCTTTGATAGGGTTCAAGGGGTGTGGTATCTTATGCAACTTACGGTCGTCTAATACATCTGTAGATAGCACATTCACACGTGTTCTTGTCAGGTCTGGACCATAGTTATCTATGCGTTGGGCCAAATTATTGGGTTAAGAAACACAGCTCTAGTGTGGATCCCACATCACATCGTAATATGATAGAGTAGTAGTCCGTGTAGTCTGTGCTCGACGCCGGTAGCCAAGAAATACGCAAGGAAGTAACGCGAGTACAACACAGCAGTAGTTGTCAGACTGAATCCTCTCCCAACGACGCACGCAGAGGACACGAAGCACTTGCCTGCTTCAAACATGTGTGCATCTCATTTCGGATGTTGTGAAGATCCTCGAGCGCTGTCAGCAGGGCTGACAATGCGGCATCTTCGTCCATGTCGAGCCGTGGGAGCTGCGACTGGTGCGCGAGACAGGAGAAGGGACAAGCACTCCTCCGTCCTGCTGTAAAGCTGAGAAGTTGATCCGCAACTTCGAAAACGCGCTAGCAGAGGCTCCGCGCCTAAGATATGAGAGGGGGGGTGGTGAACGAGGATGATCCGCGCGTGCGTTGCATGTTCGCGCGACACACCACGCCCGACCTAGCCCACCTCGTCACACCTCCTTCCCTCTGCCTCGCTTAACGCGAAGGCCTCGCCCCTCGACTGGTTTCGGTTCAAGAGTTCATGCTAACGCTGACTGTCCTACACGAGCTAGAGGTGGACGATATCATCGCCGCTGGAATGTCCCTTGGTGCCTTTGGATTGAGCGTGTTTGCGGTGAGCGGTTGAGGAAAGCTTTCGGCATGGTAGCTCTACCATGTAGGTAGGAACACGATAGGCGAGCACCCGACCTCGTTGAGATGATTATAAAGCACACTCTGTTTGTGTGCTTCTGTGTAGCACCTGCACCGCTGTTTCCAACACATCATTCTACTTCTGGCCATCGACCATGGAATTCTGCTGTAGATGCTTTCAAATGCTTCATGGACGCGTACGAACCGAATTTAGTTGATCTTCCGAATGCACTGCTGTCCGTTTGGTTGCCAGCCCCTTGAACCAAGCTGACAGGGCTCGGGAGCAGTGTTCATCGCCGGCAGCAAGTGAGGATCAGAGGAAGAGAGGGGTTGTGAAGAAGATGGTGTTGGACGTTTTGAGCTCTGCAGTGCCTTCAGATGTCACAACATCTCCACCACCGGTGGCGCAACGGTCCGACAGGGAAGCTCAGCCTGGCGGGTCTGGAGGTAGCATCTCTGATGGGCCCGGGACTAGCTCTGCCACAGAACCAGTGTCAGATTTGAGTGATTCTGGAGAAGACGACGTGCTAGCCAAGGTGATGTCGCCTTCAACGAAAGTTATGTTTTTACTACTGAAATGCAACATGAAATTATCATATATAGCTTACGTGGTACTCCATGAAATTGCGTCCCCCTCTGCAAACCGAACCTCCCAAACCCCCTGTTGGCAATAACGCTACATGCGTATGGAGTTTCGTCCAGAGTATCTGTCCATCGCTGTATGCATACAATTGTTTGAGGAAGTTTTTGCACAATTTCCCCCAATGGTTAGTCCCGGTTCCCCAGCTGGGCTCCCTCTAAAGCAGCACGGCAAAAACAGCACCCGATCCAGTACAGCACCTGGATTCGCGTACCGCCTCGTGGTTCCCAGCTCATTTCTGATGGTTTACCCCGTAAGGTCAAACATGATCGAAACACCACTTCTGGATGATGGTCTCTCTCTCGGCAGAGTAGGTATAGGTTGCCTTGTTCCCGATTCTCTCCACTACACACACGTCGGATAATCTGCGACTGTTGGTTTGTGTGCCAACAGAAATAATAGGACGATTGTTCTCTCATGCCAAACTTGGAACTGCTGTTGAGTTTTCGAACGGACGCCGCAGCTGCGTCGTAGCGAGGGAGGTTTTGACTTTTGTATGTGATCAGCCAACTGTTCCAATCTCCCAAACATCACCATGGTCTCCGCTTTCTTAATGGCGTATGCGTAGGTACCCTCTTCAGAGAGGTACCACCGGCGTGGAAAAACACTCGGTACCCCAGTTCTCAAAAGGACTTTCGTTCGCCCATCCCATGCATCAGGCATTGAAATGGGGTATCCATGTACTTGCACGTTTTTGTCAGGGATCTGGTCATCACCACGGGTGTCCTTTTGTTGCCGCTTGTTTATGACCTAGTTATTGTGGCGCCACTAGCCTGCGGTGTGGTTAAAAACTGGTACATGTTCCGTTGGTATCCCGATACGTTAACCGATGTTCCGATTACGATGGTTCTTCACTGGATGGTTTCCTCGGGGCGTCAAACAAGTGGGCTACGATTGTCGTTAGAATATTCGGGCTTTTTTTTGCCAATTGTGGAACTTTTACAACAAGGTTGTGGGTCCAGACTAAACGTGAATCAGCAGCGCGCAGGAGGACTGAATGCTGTGATATTCGAGAGATGACGCTCGCGTGTCTTGCGAAGGTAGGAACTTCATACTCATCCGCAATCGATTGAGGTATCACACACCTCGGGCAAGATGCAGTTATCAATTTTACTTTCCGGAGCGCATGAAGGCCCCACCTCAACGGATCTAGGGAGGGTGTTCCCCAACGTGCCCCTTGACCCTCGCATCGATCGTTTTCCCTCTTTCTTCGGTGCAGGTGGACGCGCGAGCTGGAGATGGAGAAGAGAGAGAATACACCGGGTGCTTTGAGGGACCGGAAAAGACTCTGGAGGTGAGATACCGATCGATGCGTGCAGAGTTGCTGGCGCCCCCATTGTATATCCTGGTAGGCTGAAGAGTGCTTACCTCGGCCGGCTTCATCGTCGGAAGCAGTAGTTAGTTGGGTGCAGGAGCGTGGGTATATCCGACTAAAAATATATATTTTTTAAGCAAGTGCTCATCTCTCCTACCGGCATTTGAGATCCTCGTTCGTATGATGCCGTCAAAACCAATGACGCCTAGACGGCAGGCCCTTCGACGTGCCCCTCGTGACAGACCTGGAATGTCCTCACGCGTTTGCCATATTGTTGATTTTACGTTAGGCATTCCGCACGTTGCCTCAGATTAACCCCGAGCCACGGTTACACCGCTTTCCTTGTTGGTGCAGGTGTGCTTCAAGCCAAGCATTGGAAACCCGCAAGGCTGTCGAGCATTGACTAGGCAAAGCTTGGACCGCATGTGCTCACGCGCAAAGTGCACCATTCTTCACCAGATCTCCAACGACTATCTTGATGCGTATGTGCTGTCGGAGAGCAGTCTCTTCGTCTACCCACACAAGGCAAGTGCACAACTTCGTACTTCTACGTCACAAAGCAACTCGGCCGTATGTGTTTGTCCCCGTATAGTGCATGACCTCGTCAGCAATCGTTGTTCAGCTGGCCCTGACCCCCCCCATGACGCTGTATGTGTCGTGGACGCGTATTGCTGGCGTGGATCGACTGAATGACACCGGTTTTTTTCTCATACTGTTTTTCCCCAGGTTGTCATGAAGACGTGTGGAACAACGACCCTGCTGCGTTGCGTGGCTACACTCTTGCAAGCAGCGCTCGAGCAGCAGGGCTTGGTGCTGGAGTGGATGGGTTATTCACGCAAGAACTTTACCTTCCCTAGCGATCAGCTATTTCCCCACTCCAGTTTCGAGCAGGAGCTACAGTATCTACGGGCGCACACGCACCTTGAACAGCGGCTTAACGGTGCAGGTACAAAATGCCTGGAAGGGATTCGTGGATCACAAAAGCTTTGTCGTGGTTTGTGGCTGCTTCTCTGAGACCTTCCTTCCCCTTGGCGCCGTAAAACGCGATACGCGCACGTTTTTGTATCAATACAGAGGATCGGACAGCAGTTTTTTTTTTGTCAAGGTTGAGGCTTGTACTCGCGCATGGTTTTGCTCTGCCCCCGCTGCTATTGTTCAGAGTGGAAGCCTCGTTCGTTGCTGCGTGAGACCCTTTGGAATGTTGTGGTCTGCGCTCCATGCAGCTGCGCCGAGGTTCACGCTGTTAATATCATTTCTGACGCCTGTGGCTGTACCACAATCGGGTGATATAACATTGGAGGCCGAGGCGCTCACGTAGATGTTTACCCTGTGGGTCACCCCGCTCCAATCTGTCACGGCAGGCTATGTTTTGGGTCCAGTGACTGGGGACCACTGGTTCGTCTACATCGCAGATAAGTGCGACCGCCCAGACTACACCGCAACGGACCGCACGGTGAGACTAAGGCACAAAGGAAGACAATCTGTGTCCTTTTTTAGGATGGTGTGATTGGATTTTTCTTTTTTGGTTCTGGGGAAGAAAGGTCAAGCACGCTAAGCTGAGTAGCACAGAAGGAGGGTGACTGCATTTGACCTTGCTCAAGCCGAAGGCCAACACGCTTACTTGCTCAGAGTCAGCTGACCCCTGTCTTACTGCCCTTTTTGTGCCCTATCAGATAAACATGATGATGTTCGACATGCATCCGGACACAGCGAAGCACTTCTACAAGGAGGCATGCCCAACTGGCCGAGAGATGACAAAGAAAACTGGGATCGCCGAGCTCGTACCTGGAGCTGTTGTGGACGACTTCGCGTTCGACCCATGCGGGTGTGATATTCTCGGCTAAAATTTAGAGTAGCAATTTGTCATGCAACGTGGCTATTTGTGTTGCACACGCGACATGCCTGGGATATTTGACATAATGTGCAAAATGTTCGGGAATCCGCGCATGTATGGTTTCCTGAGAAAGCGATTTCTACAGGAGCCAAGTTGTAACATGTACTGCTGCGCGTATTTGTATGTTCAACATCATCCAGCCGCAGTGATGTTCTCGGCACAGGTATTCAATGAACGCCATCTTGTACGACTCGTACTACACAATCCACGTCACTCCGGAGGAATCCTGCAGCTACGCGAGCTTTGAGACGAACAACCCCTTCAAGTCGTACAGGTGCGCCTTTCTATCCCCCAGTGCTGCTACCAAAGGCGTGCTGTAGTCACAGTAGAGTAGCGTTGCAGCTTTTAAATATATCAGGTTTACTGACCATTATCGATACTCATTTCAACCACTCGTGGCTGTGATTCCGTTAACTGGATGACTAGACCCCTTGCTTTCATATTTGCATCATCGATAGCTTTGGTTGTTCGGCTGACACTTCTACCAGCAGGTTGATAGTAACAAGGATCTCACAGTTGCGTTGCCTGCTACTGGTCGGGAGTGAAACTCAAACGCCTCCGTAATGACGAAACGCCGTGATCGGATTTCATGGTTCGTGATCAAGAGAAAAATATCTTCCCGCATTTTCGAGGTCAACTTCGCGCGGCAACATTTGTACAGATCAATTATCAACAACGTCCTGAACGTCTTCCGGCCGAAGCGATGGGTGCTCACCATGGTCGCAGACAAAGCCGGGCTAAACACCATCACGGAGAATCCGTTTGATGTGGAAAAGGTAGGCCTGTCTATGGCAGCTTGAACTGGATGTTAATCAGTGTTGGAAATGCGCACACAGGATTTGGAGGCGCTTCAAATCCTATTTTCCGCGGAATATGGACGAGCAGAGCGTTGCTTTGTCAATATTGAGCAGATTACTTCGAACTATATCGCTCCCTTCGGATTGGTCATGTAACCCAGCTTTCGGCCCATGCTTTCTTTCACAGATTGAACTGCCGCTCCGGAAGGCCCAATACATCCGCACATCTGTGTGTTCCACTGTCGTTGAGGGAGACTGTGTGTGCATCATGGGCGCCTGGGATATGAGGGACAAGGGCGTGCCCACCAAAGGCGCAGGTCGCCCGCGCACAGTTTCCCTGGCGTGAAAGAATCCCCAAGCGTGTTTTTGCCTGTGCATGAAATTTCTGTTTTCAATTTTCGATTAGCATAGCTTGCGCCCGTTGTGCATTCAGTGGCAGGTGGTCCTCACGAATCAGTTAGCTTGTGTCTCCAAAGAAGTGGACTTGTTTGTTTTGTCACACCTTGGCGAGAACGAAGACCCGCCGAAAGTACAGTTTTAGGGGGTATACATAATATAGAAGGTAACGGCCTTCCACATGTTTCTCCCTTTCAAGGGCAGAACCGTAGTTAGGTGCTAGTCGGCAAGCCGGGGTCGTCATAGAGATTTTTTCTGCGTTTTCCCCGCATGCATATTGCAGCCATCTGTGCCTGTAGTACTTATAGAGTGTCCTGACCACGGGGAGTGTCCGTATCCGAGGTGGCAGCTGCTTGAAAATGGGGGGCATGCACGGGTGTGTGCTGGTAACCACATCATCGATAACTTTAGTTCTTCGGTAAAGCAGGTATCCATGCATTACGGATTGAATATCGAGCTTGGTGCTGGAGGTATCCATGCTACCATAGGTCGAAATCGGCGTCTCCTCGTCGAAGGGGTTGAAATTACTGAACCTCTCTGGACCGGGATCGGGTCGTGTTGGTTGCAACGGCGAGGCTTGAGTCTGTATCACAATCATTTGTTCCTCCACCCGCATCATCAGACGAAGAAAAACAAAGGAGCACGGCTCAACAGGCGGAATTTTGTTTGCAGTCGGTCTACTTGCATATTTTGTTATGAGTTCGACGCCCTCTCTTTTTTAGTTGTCGACACTTCAAAACAGCGCTCACAGCACCAGTGCCGTTTACTCCAACCCGTCGTCACTCAGAAGAGCACCCTCTCGACCCTCCCCTCCTGCGGTACTTGGCCTTCGTTTTTTTATGCCAAAAGAGTTCAGCACTCTGTTCCCTCTGTGTTCACCGGCGCCCGGGAATCTGCCAACATTGGCAGGAACGAATTCCGTGCCAACACGAAGAACGCCTGCAGAACCTACTTACAGAACCAGATATCAATTTCAAAAAAGGGTTAGCACAGCAAGTACAGCTCTTCCCTCTTCCCAAAGGCTAATACGAAGCAGTACTTAGATTCCCGGGCGCCCTTGTTTTTCGTGTTGGCACGGAATTCGTTCCTGCCAATTTTGGCAGATTCCCGGGCGCCGCTGTGTTCACACGAACTAG
Source organism: Ectocarpus sp. CCAP 1310/34 (assembly GCA_902602495.3). Classification (NCBI taxonomy): domain Eukaryota; class Phaeophyceae; order Ectocarpales; family Ectocarpaceae; genus Ectocarpus; species Ectocarpus sp. CCAP 1310/34. The sequence goes on along the minus strand of CACKRE030004846.1, from coordinate 137,399 downwards.
CGATATCCACACGGCCATAAGCGGAAATGAGAGAGAAACTCACTTTGCAAGAAAAGCTCGCCTACGCTGGGATTCGGACCCCTAACTTCACCTCTAGTAGGTTTCCGGTATACCAACGAGACCAGCGGGGCCACCGCTTTTGGCAGGACAACCAAAAATCTGAAGCCCGATACGGATTCAGTTTCTGTCACCGATACTCTCAAAACCTAACAGTCGAAAACGACCCCACTTCTGTTTATTTACTTGGTTGTAGAGTAGACAATCTCCGGTCTCTTCTCTGAAAGCAAGTTGTTTTTCTTCGGTTGATGTTTCTCGAGCTTCCATTGACAGTTATTGGTGTGAGTTGGAAGAGGTGTCCCTCCTGGCCCGTTCCGCCCCTCCTGCGAGTATCGTCCTAACGCTTATGTTAGCTTGTGCATATACGTCCGTTGCTGCATACCTTATTCGTAGATTTCCCCCTTGCGCGAACAACCGAACTACCCCTCCCTCATCATACCCCCAGTTTTAACCTCCACTGGTTGCAAGTACCGCCGCACCCACGACGGGGAGGATGCCCGCCCACGGTTGATTCAGAATCATCCACGAAAGACAGTCGCCGACTTCTGACACCGTCCAGTCAACAATGCCCGGAAGATCCCTCAAAGTATCGCCGGCCCTGCTTTCCTCGCCCGGACGGACTGCGTTAACCTCCGCTAGTACCTAGTAGACGTATTGTAGCCCTCGACTCCACCAGGTTTCTTTACCTGGGCAGACCCGACCCGCCTTGCCCTGTCTTGGCCTCCCGTTCTTTTTCTACCTTGTTTGTTGATCGGACCGCACTTTCCGCGTTTTTCAACTTCATTTTCCCGTGTGTAATTGCCTCCTCGGTCTTGAGTCCACCGTGCACTTGCGTCTATTATGAGTGATGTGCGCGCCTGGCCTTGCCGCGGCCACTCCCCTCGTCGCCGTGTTTGGGTTCTACTTCGTAGCAGGCGCATGTATCAGGATTTCGTGCTGTGCTCCTCGCCTGGAGGGACTGTCGTTTCCGCATGTATGTCGATTTGTTTTTCGCGGTTGACCGTTCGTAAGCGGTATTCGTCGTGTGGCAGACACATGCCAGGACGAATATAAATTCCACAACCTTCGCTCCATCACTGCCGATGAATCCATCGGAGCTGCCCTCGGTCATTCTATCCCGTATTTGTCCACCGGGGTGCTTCCCCATCTACCCGTTAAATGTTCGCCTTACCGTTACTGTCGACGACGGATAGATACCATGGTCACGGCCGACGGCGCCCTGTCTTTTTGCCCGCTCCATTTCGTACTCATAATGCGGACGTCGAGTGAGTGGGTTTCAAGTCGAGCACGGGGAGATATAGTGTTTATTTCCTTCTTCCTTCTTAGCTTCTTCATTCATTCCACATCCATGAATGGAATTATCCATCATCTTCAGGGGGCAACTACATCGTCCTCGAACCCACACAAACATACCCCGCGGAACCGAAAGGGCTTCAGATGAGGCCCGGACTACCCCCGGGCTATGATTGGAATTATCCATCGGAAAATGATCAATTCGTGAGCATCACCAACTTTACGGTCCATCAGGGCAACGGACAGCTGCACCCTCGTCGTACATAAAACTAAGCACACATTGCAGAGGGAAAGGTGGGGCATTAAAACAGAACAAAAACGATGAAGCACATGTTTCGTACTACTGCTGTGCACGAACCGTGCGTAAACCAGTGTCAAGAGGAGATGAGACGCACACATACAGACTCACACCGCGCCATGCAATCTCCTTTGTGGCCATCCCCAAGAGTTCTGGCGGCGTCCGCACCTCTGAAGGTTGGAATGTACCAGGACGAGAGGTTCGCGAGGATGGTACAGCCGCCCAATATCGCCAGGTGGGCAAATTTCTTAACAATCTTGTTGCAAGGAACCAACATGTACCAGTCTCACTATTGTTCGCCATGAAGGGCCGTCGAGAAATCCCATACACATATGTTCAATTTGACTCGACGTGCACATTTCTCCCCCGCTCATCTCGACCTCATTTTCGCATTTCGTGCCTTGTAAGGTTTGACCTTTGGTTTTCTGTCTCCTCGCGTTTCTCCGGCATGCTGCCCTACACTCTTGGCAGAAACCTTGGCCTTTCCAGGCTTTCGAGCCTTGCAGTCAGCGATGGGAGGGGTGGGGAGCGCCGTTTGCCGTAGATGGGCCTGGTGAAAGCAAATTGGCGCAATGTTCTGGAAGTTAAAAATGAACGCCGCGAAAGTCCGCCGTTATGGGAATACGAAGAAACGATAGCATGGTTCGATTCAAACGTCTCTACCCTTCCATTTCATATTTGATCAACGCACCCATCGCGGCAGTCAACAACCATCACTTTCGGCGATTGCCAATGAAGCGAAAGCAAGCGTTCTCACCTGAATCGCCGCGAACGGATCTTGCTGGAACGACGGGGCTGACAATACGGCATTGATTTGACCCATTTCTGACGTCATGAGAGATCGTTTGCCCTTATTGCTGCTGACTCGTTGAAACGCCGATCCTTTCGCAGCAAGACTTGGTCGCGCGGGGATCCCTTTTTCATCGGCGGTTACAGACGGTACTTGTTTTTTGTCCTGTATCGCGAAAAAGAATACATAAGATGCATGCAGCACGGTAAGGTATCCAGCGGATGATACGTGCACAAGGCCGAGTCGGCTCTTGATTGCTTTTCGAACAAAGGTACAGGCCGTTAGCGCTCCAAAATACAACAGCCTGCGGGTTCGTGGTAGGGCACGTTAAGACAGAATATAATAATAAAGAATGTAACCCACCAACACAGTTCGGTCGGAAAGTGTGACACATCAGTTTCTTTCAGGGAAGAGCCCACCTACAAACTTCTGCTGTACCTCATCGGTCCTTTGCCTGACATGCTTTGAAGTCAAGCGGATCTTCTTGATCAGCGATGCTTTCTTCAGAGCTCGCTTGCGTTGACCGCGGCTCGGTACCGCAGACTCCGATACAGGACGCCTGTGCTTGGCCTTTGTGTCGATTTTCCCCATGCTACGACAATGTCACGGAGTAAGGTAGAGGCGGATTAGTCAAGTGGGAAATATCTAAGCGGTGTCCCACGCGGGGGTGGATGTGAGTCGAGTCCATGGTCGCAATACATTCCCATAATCACTTCGTTGGTCAGGTCCTGGGTTCCAACCCAGTTGTGCCACCGTTTAAATGTTTTGCCACCGTTTTCTCGCTGAGGGGTGTACAACGGTCGACAAGTGATACTGTTTGACGAGGGAAAGAGGATTGAAAAACTATTCTCGGTGTACAAGTTTGCGCCGAGGGAAGCCAGGGGACCTGAGGGAAGCAACATCCCTTTTGCCACCCCAGCTCTAACAGACATACTGACGAGAGCTTGATATCCTATTGCGCTCCTCTTATGGTTCTCAGTACGGGGATCATTCACTTTCAGGGAGCCGTGCCGAGAGCCGGCCCGGAGCTAGTCGGTAGTTCGAGTGCAGTACGAACGTAAAGGGACACCATGCCATGTTTGGAAGCTAAGCCTGGTGAAGGTCGCTACGTCAGCAGGCCGAGTTATGCGAAAGAAAACGTGGCGACCAAGTTCGTTGGGACGAAGTGAGGTGCTTCAAAATAGTTTGATTCCCTGCTGTTTTCTGTATTGGATTCTACCGTCTCTGCCCGAGCTAGCTACACCAGTCTACATTGCGTTTGGTTTTCTGCACGTGGTACATTTTAACGGTCTTCCTTCTGTCTCTCGTCTGTACGTCTAACGAAGGCAACAGGAATAGTACGATTGTTGCGTAAGGTTCTCTACAAAGCACATGCTACCTTAGCAGCGGTGCGTCGGGTGCATGATGATGAGTGCTTTCGTTTCGATGTCGGGGAGCCCTTTCGGCTTTCAGCAACAGCAACCGTCAGGCGGCACTGCAGTACCAACATCCTGATTGATGTGAAGATAAAAATCCGCTAGTCTTACGAACATGTACAAACATCATTTGTAAGCCGTCAGGCCGGAACGAAGCCTACCTTCTCGGAGTCCACTCACCGCACCGCTATGCATACTACAAATATAGATACATCTTCGAAGTTGTTGTACAACAGGTCAACCGTTACACCGTTTCGCAAAGCGTCACTGCTGTACTACATATAGCATAGATAATGTGAAATACACGAATACCCTGGGTTGCGTAAGATACCACACCCTTTGGAACCATATCCAAGCTCGATTGTCTCCGCGGCGATGTGCATGCACAAATCAAATGATCAAATTGTATGACCCCGTTTCCGACAAGCTATCTACATACGATCAAATACTAGGTATTGGGGGGTAATGAGCCGCGTGGTGCGACTCAATACCTGGCAGTAGTCTTATCTGCGATGCTGATGGTGCACGAATCCCGACACACAGCAGCGTGAATCGTTTGTGGTGCAACTACGCGTTCACCACAGAGGGATAGCAGGCGTGCGACGGGAGCGACGATGGTTGTATGTGCGGCCACCGTTCAAAATTTTGCACTTACATGCGGTTGTTCTTTTCCGTTTTGATGCGCATGCACGAAGAAACAAAATGTGTAAGTCTTCCCGCTGCGCGGACACAAACACGCACATCTGGACATGCATGTGGAAGAAGAACGAATGCGGCATACACCTGGCGGCGAGCGTATCACACATCAGACCGTCGAGGAGCACGACCAGCAGCAGCGTAGACACAGATTGTGACACGACAGATGGTGAATATTGCGTCAGGCTCACAACTTGCCCGCCACATTCGCTTCAAGCACTCCGAGTTTCCCGCCCAAGTGAAAGCAAGCAGAGTCCAGCATGAACCAACAACAACAAAGCCGTTGATGGTCATGACGTCATGACTCTGATGCATGAGGCCCTGCAGCAGCAACAACAGCATGCAGGGCACGGCTTTTGCAAAGACAGTCATAGCGCGGCGCAAGTACGCAATCTGAACCGATCCCGCGGGGCGCCATCCCGATAACGCGCAGCAGCAGCAGTAGACCCTCGCGTCCTCGACGGATTCTCTCGATGATGGTACGTGTGATCTGGACTTGAGGAGGTGTGTTGCTTGTGTGTTCAATTATGATCATCGGGCTGCTCTTCTTTTTGGAGCAGTCGATTGGACCCACTCAACATCAATAAGCACCCGCCAGGTTACACATGGCGCATTCCTACAGTATACCCACGGTGAACAGGACGTATAGACCCGCCCCCTCCTGGTTTTCGTAACTGGTCTCAGACCAGCGTCTCAGCAGTGATGCGTTTAGTTTGTTGGTGCTGTTCTTGCGTCTCTGTCGGTGTTTCTTGTCCTGGTTTGAATCGCGCGCGCGTGCGATCTCCGCTTTTGTGCGTGACTTATCACGTAGAAACCCCGGGGTTGGGGAGCAAGATCTCCTACGAAATTTGGGCACATATGCCTGTGAAGAACGGCCATATGTTCCCGAAGCACGACCAAACCGGTTTGACGAAGAGCGCGCTATTTTTTCTTCCTCAGAAGTGGACAAATCGCCAATCGGTGCCCAATAGATCTGGTTCTGGTTCCAAAGGTGGGCTATATCGGCCTCCCGGAAATCAAGCTTTGAAGTTTTGGGGACCCTGTACCGCGCGGCGCAACGTGTCCGATGTAGACTAGAACGTCCCCCTGCCTCAAATGTTCATGTAGAAACTCCCAAAGGCGTTCGCCTCCTAACTCCTTAAAGTCGGAAATTGTTTAATTACTTGAGATTGTATCAATGATATTCAAATTTGCCACAGCAGTGGCAGTGTGATAGGATTCGTAGAAGAACTGTTCATCCGTACACACACGGAGGAAGAAGCCGGGCTGCACTGACTGACACCTGGCACCAGGGTCATTCGTTGTTTTTTGTAGTTGAGAGAGGACTTTTTAAAAATACAGTACATATATTACGACTTAGCAGACCACGCGCTGGCTCGAGG
>CACKRE030004846.1:103594-129985 GCA_902602495.3 Ectocarpus sp. CCAP 1310/34 | reverse complement strand
CAGCAGGCAACCCATACAAATACACAAGAGCATGCTGCTGGGCTGCATCATCACTACTACTACTACTAGAGACCGTTACTACTAAGCACCACCACGGCTTGCCAGCCAGCACCAATAGTTGTGTATTACTACAGCAGCAGTTCCTAGCAGCTACCTGTGTGTCTGTGCTCCCGTTAGGAACCGCAGAGCAGCGTCGATCTACCCTCTCCTCCACCCATGGTCATCAACAGGTACAACCACACAACACAGGCGCGCACGTTACATAAGGCATCGACATCACACCACCAGTTAGTTGCTGCACGTATCTCTCTCTGCCTCCCTTTGTGCTCGATTTCACAGCCTCTCTCGACTGCTCAAAATTGCTGCTGGGGCACGGAACAGCTGCATGCCCTGTATCTACAAATTCTTAAACCACGGGGGGGGGGGGTCGCGACACCTCCGGACATATATCTGGCTTAGCCTCACTTCTTTGTGCCCTGGGCTGCGGGAGGCGCGTCCCCGGAAAACCAAAACGCCAAACTACTTCACACTAGCGTTCAATACACCCACCAGGCACAGCACTAAGTTTTGCATAGAAACATAGAAACACAGCAGGCGACCCATCTGTTGCTGCTGGGCTGCATGTCTGCTACTGGAACCAACGCAGACGATTGCTATGCCATGAGATATACAGCAGTACCACGTGGTTGCCCGCGCAGCAACCACTCTATCACGTTATTCACACCGTCTGTTACGGAAAGTGAGAGTGCGCGTGTGGGCTGGGGGAAAGCACTTTGATGGTCAGCGGACCCGCTTTGAGTTCGGTCCCCTCTACATCTGCGGTTTTTGCCCCTCAACCAAATAATCCGTCCTCCCTATCTCCCTGAGAAGATGGAGGAAAAAATGATAAAATATATATTTTAATATAAAGGAGTATAATGCGAGAAGGCGTGGATGGAAATCCAACCTGGGAGGCGTTAGCGTTGCCTTGATATGTACCACGACCACCCTCTACTGTTATGTTTTACATAGAGCCTGGTTTTGCCTCCTGGGGACGAAGGGAAAAATGTCGCGCTTCGCGCTCCGCGGCTCATTAAAAATCGAGTCTACTGCTAGAACCGGCACTTCTGATAACACCCTCAAATAGTGCCGGTATTGGCATGTACATTCACAATATAATACATGTGTCGTCCCTCTGAATCTCTTCTTAGAGCCGGTTTCTTCGTGGGTCATATTGCCGTATTGCGGTGCACTGTGAATCCAGTCATTGTTGCTCGGCACGGTTTCGGACGAAAATAATGTCGAAATCATGGAACCACGAAGGGGTTACGTGGATGAGAACAGATGATGTACAACAAAGGCTTGGAGAGAGCGCCCACTCGTGACAAGCCTCCCCAACCCTTACGGAGGAAAAGTACGGTAAAGAATAACAGTAGGCTACCATGCAGCTGAGCGCGACTCAGCTGAGCGCGACTCAGCTGGCCGCGGCCGCGTCGGCCCCTGCGGGGAAGGCCGTCAAAAAGTTGGTGTGTTTCGATACGAGCTCGGCCATTGGGGCCCTCCCGACACTGGCACTCGCGCGAGTCAGCACCAGCGAGGGCGCTTCTCTGGAAGGGAAGGACAAGATTGCTCTGTTCACCGTGTGCTGCCATTGGTGCTGGCGCTGGGGAAGGGTACACAGGAGACGATGGAGGATTTCCTGCGCGGCGCGGAGACCCAGGAGCACGGATCGACAAGCGCGATAGCGGCCAGGAAAGCTTTCGGAGCGCGGGCATTCATGGGGAGAGGTGCTCGAGGTGCTGCGGGATTTCGTCAAAGCGACGGACACGTACGTAGTCCTGCCGGCTCTGCCATCGTCGGGCAAAGCTCCCGCTCTCGAGTCCGGGGCGGCTCAGCCGGCCCCAACTCCGGAGGCGGCGGCGGCTCCCGCGGCGGCGGCTGCTGTCCCAGTGGCAGCGGTCATTCCGGCGGCGGCGGCGGCCCCAGCGGAACCGGCAGCAGCTTCGGCATCCGCGGCACCCGCCCCCGCGGCGACGCCCGCAACGGCGGGAGCGCCAAGCTCGGCGATCGCAACAGCCCAGCAGCAGCAGGCAGCCAACCACCAGGTCATGATGTCGGCGGACGAAGCGCACATGAACGTGGTGCAGGCGGAAGCAGGCCACGCGGAGGTGAGGGTTACAGTCCCCGTTGCTGACTGTCTCGCGGTGTGCTCTTGTGAACAAAAAACCTAATCTTCGCCAAACTTTCGTCGCCCGTTCTAATTCCAAGACGATCCTGATCCCGTCGAGGATCATCGACGTGTTTGAGTAGTATGTACTTCCGCGCATTGTTTGAGTAATACTCCAACATGTCCGATCCTTCGCGTCAAAATTCCTTGGACGTTTTCGACGATCGTCATGCCTTTATCACTCCGGTCACCGCCGAAATTGCAACGGGAAGGTTTCATGCGCATTAATACTATTGTTATGCTCCTTGGATATCCCACGCGGACCGGTGATACGACGTAGGAACGACGGTCGTAACTTCAAAGGAAATAACTGTCGGTGGTCTGGCAGTTGGGACTGCTGTGCAGGACGTACGATACAAGTGGTCAAGGGCCGCGAATACGTGACATGGGGGTTCTCTGCAATTGTTGACCGTCTACGCGTATCGCCTCGCGATGGGGCGTACCACCCATCAAGTGTTTAACGTGTGCGTGCATCACCCTGGACATGCTTTCAATGGATCGTGGCGCCTCACGAAGATCACATGTCAGCGTACCTTTTCCTCCATCTACCTTTGAAATAATTTCTTTGATATTGCGCCTTTCACATGCTGCATACCGAGCACCACAGGCCTCAACGCTGCGATATAGGTCCACGAACAGTCACAACGAGTGCAGGTTATTGCTGCCCCACGAAACGACTGATCATCGAGAGCTTGTAGATGTCCTTAACATTTCGCGCGTACGTGGATAGGGAGATGCGTGCTCTCGGGCCATACGTACGTTCCCGTTTGTGGGCGATATTGCGATACGACTACAGGGGTTGCTGTCGATACGATTCGCTGGCTAGAGTTTTGGGGAGCCATTTCGCTGGCAATCCTCGATGCCATGTGCCTCGGGATGTGTGTTTCGAGCCGACTCGTCTCCGTCTCCGATACGAGGAGCTTGCATTGCTTTTGACGCCGTTTCGTGGTACGTCCTCGATACCATGTGTTTTCGGGATGCGTGCTTTCGAGCCATCCGTCTGTTTCGATTTACGACGTCCTCGATACAACATACGATGCGTTTTCGGGATGCGTGCTTTCGAGCCATCCGTCTGTTTCGATTTACGACGTCCTCGATACAACCCTGTCCCGTTCTCGATACGAGGGGCGGGCGATGGCTTGGGAAGCCATTTCGTAAGCCGTCCTCGATACGATGTGCTTCGGGATTCGTGCTTTCGAGCCATCCGTTCGTTTTTCAATTTACGATGTAGCAGCGAAACGTTTGGCCCCACGTGGTTAGCTGTCCTTGATGCGATCGCGGCTGACGACACGGCGGGGGCAGCCCTCGGTGCAATTTCGTTTCCACACAGGTTCGTAGCTCGTTTCTGAAGGTCCTTCGGGTTACGCGGAATGCCGGTCGGGTGTCTTCGTGGCATGACTTGCGAGGCGCCCTCGTAGAGGCCCACACCATCATGGTAGCCGTGGGGGAATCGGCCGGCGACATTAAGATAATCTCAGATATGGTAGCCAGGGGCGACCGCCTGGTAGTAGCGCTGNGGCCGGCGACATAAAGATAATCTCGGATACGATAGCCAGGGGCGACCACCTGGTAATAGCGCTTGGACCGACGCACGGCGCGAGGGCGGCGACCGATGTGTTGGACATGTTTACGGGTCTGCTACCAAATGCTCACGGGGTCTCCAACGATCTGTTTTCAGCGGACTATGTGCGTATACGCAAGAAGTCGGCTCCGGTCGCGGGCATGAACGCCGCCATGGGGACGGCGCTCGGCCTCCCCGTCGTACCCGCGCCATTCCCGACGTTCGGACCGGGGGGGGGAGCTTTCGGCATCCACCCTTACCCGCTTCCCCTGCAGATGGCGCTGCAGCCGGGGATCCAGCAGCAGGCCCCGCGTCTATCTCGTCGGCAGGCACGATCGCAAGGCGCGTCACATGGGGTGGCCGGACACTATACCCAAGGGCCGCCCGGTTGGGGCGGGGGCGGCCGGGGGCAAGTAGCGGGGGGCGCAGTGACGGCAGTACCGTCCCCCGGAGGGTCCGCTAGCCACCAACAAATGCTAGCCGACGTGCGTAACCAACGCAACCTCGCCCTGCAGCAAAGGCAACTGGCGAACCCGGGGGTGCCCGGGCAGGGCGAGACGTGCCACAAGTGCCGGGCCGCCAACCGTGATCCGAACCACTCTCACCTCACATGTGCCTTCTGGATATGCGGCAATTGCAAGGAGGCAGGGCATCGCAGGGCGGCCTGCCCGAACCCGACCGTGCCGTGAACGAGCCGTAGCGTACGCAAAAGAAGGAGTTTGGGAGGGACACGGTTGCAATTTACGAACGGGGGGGGGGGAATACTCGAGCGTTGCGCGCGGTTGGATTTGTTTCGCGGGTTCGAGATAGTATTTCGTATTTCGATAAGACGATGCGTGTGGTACCCGTCGGATCACCATATCCCGTTCGCGGTTCGCATCATTTTTCAATGCATGTCAGTATAACATTGGCGCAACATGAGCGCTGACCCACGCAGTGCGTTCCTTCGATCGCACGGGATCGAGAAATAACACGAGGATAACAGGTGATATCCCGGCGGTGCGTTCTTCGATCGGCTGTCGGCGGGAAATCAATCCATTCTACAGCAGTTTAATCCTATATTCTCATACATGACCTCATGATAATAACACGAACACCATTGATTCCCCGCGGGGCGCCTGGATCGCCCGCGAGCGAGAAAAACAAGAGAGTAGCATATAACGACCTCTGCCTTACGAGGGCATCGGCTGATATATCTGACGCAGTTTAATCCTCCATCTTTGTAGACCGTGAATCACATAAGGGAGAATAAATGTCCATGTATCACTGCAAAATAATCAGACCGGAGCGTCGTTGTGCTGCTCTCCTTGCGTCCGCCATGCATCTCGGTGGGTCCGCCTGGTCACAGTACATCGTAGCTACGTTTGCTTTCCTACCACGGATCCTAGCTAACACTCGTGTCAACGAATCCCTTATCTTCCCGCTAAGCGGTACCCTTTATCATAGAGTGAAACTACAGGCGTATACCGGCGAAACCTGTTCCACGTCTCACTACGTAGGTATTGGCTGATTGATGATTGGCTGAAGAACCTCGCGCAACGACATGCGCAAGTAAGAATAACGTTCCCCGACGTCCCCGGCCTGTCCGGCGAACAACGCGAATGGGCGGGGCCACGTTTGACGCCAAGAGTAGCCCGCGAGCCAACGATGGCAGAAGTAGAGCGACCACCGAACGGGGACGGAAACACCCGTCTGCCGTGGACCGCTCCGGTGAGAGACGCTGGCGAGAACGGGAAACATTTCGTACCGGAGGGGATTAACCACAACCGTGAACTTTGGGACAAGGTTATCCTACGAGACCATCCCCAGCGCGATCAATTCATGTCATATATTCGGGACGGTGTCAGCGTCTTCGAATTCCTCCACGATGAGTACCGAGGGAAGTCGCGTAAGGAACCATATCGCCCAGCAGCGTTTCCGGGAGCCGAATTCCCCAACGACATACCAGACGAACATGCGGAATTCGTGCGGCGAGAGGTGCAAGCGCTGGAAAAGCGGGGATGTTTAGTTCGGTGGGAGGACGTCCGAGGACCGGGGGGGGCGGATAGACCGCGGTTGATCCTGTCCATTTCGGTGGAGCCAAGGAGTCCAACAAACCCCGTATGATTATCAACGGTATCCCCCTCAATACCTGGTGCAAACACGTACCGTCTACGATGGACACGGTCTCACGGGTGGCACACGTCAGAAGAAGGGGTGTTCACGGGGAGCTTAGACGACCGCGCAGGTTTCCATAATCTATGCTCGCAGCCTGAGAGCTGGCCGCTATTCGGCGTACACTACGATGGAGTGGATTACGTCTGCACCGCCCTTCCGTTTGGGTGGAACGAGAGTCCATATTGTTGCCATTCTTCGAGCGAAGCCAAAGCCGCGTACCTGCGGTCTAAGAGCATCCCCGTCCTGGCGTATATCGATGACGCCTGGCACGCGAACTTCGTCGCTACCTTCAGGAAGTCGGATCGAGTACAGTGGCTGTCGGAGGCGGAAGCTCTACACACCGGTATCCTAGTATCGTACCGATGCGGATATTTTCTGTCCATCAATAAATGCGACCTCAATCCCTCTCAACAACAGCAGTATCTCGGAGTTATCTGCGATTCCCATACCGCATCGTTCCGCATCCCGGAGAATAAGTTGCTCAAACTCCAGCAGCTCATCGACCAAGCGCTTGCGAACGACTCCTTGCCCGTGCGAACGCTCGAGAAGATAGCGGGCAAGTGTGTCAGCATGTCGGTCGCGATTCGGCCGGCCTCTCTTTGGACTCACCACATGTTCGCGGCGATCAGGAAGGCTAAGGGTCGGACCATTCAGTTGAGGGGCAAACACAACCTCCGCGCGGAGCTACGCATTTGGCGCACCCTGTCATCGACCGCTCAGGTGGGACCGTGATATAAAGCGAGACGCTACGACGTCTCTCTCACCACCGCTTCGTCGGATGCATCATCCAACCAATATGGTGGAATAGTGTCGCTGCCGAGTGGCGCATTCTCCGTAGGCGGCGGCTTCCCCCACGAATGGCTGTCGCGTTCCCTTAATGGCAAGGAGATGTTCGCGTTGCTCGAGGTGCTGAAGGAGTGTTGTAGCGCTCGCCTGGGCGAACTTGAGCGAGCACAAGTCTTGATGAATGTCGACAATAGAGCGGTCGTCGACGCGTTTAGGGAGGGCAGATCGAGTAACCCCATTGCACACTCGATACTGGTTAGCCTTTACGAGCTGCATATCGAACACGGATTTTGGCTCACATTGAGGTGGGTACCGTCAGCGGCGAATAGCGTCGCCGACGACATCACACGACCAGCCCGGCACGAATTTATCCGCTTCGATCACGTGTGTTTGAGCAGCTGCGCGCGTTTTTCGGAGAATTTACGATCGATCTTATGGCGTCTTCCGAGAATGCTCAGTGTACCGATGCGGGGGGAGCCGGGGGCCCATCCCGTCTGCCGTTTTTCTCACGGTATCACTGCGAAGGCACGGCCGGAGTGGACATCATTAGCCAGGATGTAGCAATTACACCAGGGCTGGGCACGCCGGCCTTCGGGTATTGTTGCCCGCCGCCTGTCATGCCCCGGTCGCCCCGGTGGTCTAGTGGTATCCTCGTAATCCGCTAGTCGCAGAAGTCGTGAGTTCGAACCCCCATGGGGTGAAAAATTTACGAGATTTGCGGGTGAAAGCGAAATATAGCTAAAAAGCTCTCATGAGTACGACGTTAGCACCGTTGACGAGGGAAAGGGACGGCTGGACCCTTCTCGCGATAAAAATAAAATTCAGCACGCACCGCAGGAGGAAGGTGGGGCATGAAAAGAAATAAAAAGAAGAAAAAAGCCCTGGTGTTTACCCCCTCGTGTGTGACCCTGGATGGTTGTAGTTGTACGAAAAAATACACTGAAAAGTGTAGTGCTCTACACACATACGCTGAAAAGTGTAGCACACGTCTCACCACGAAAAATGGGGGGACTGTCGCCATAACAAATAGGACGAAAACACACAACACACACACATGGCGGGGCACATTATTCAACATCTGTCCGAGTGTCGAGCTCACGCAGTGGTTCTAGTGCCAGATGTACGAGATTTTTGGTGGCCACGGTCCGCACGGGCCGCCGTCAAATCGCTAGTGTTACCGAGGACGGGGAGTTTTGGATACCCCCACCATCAAGACGGCGTTCGCGATTACACTTATGTACGACACGGAATGCGAGCGGTGGAATTGGATTTTCGCGATAAATGATACGGTGATTATAGTCGCCCCTCCCCTTATTCGTGTTCGCTTCGCCGTGCCTGTACTGTCATCAGCATCATGCGGCGGGGACCCTCGAGCGGGTTCCCTCCGGATCCACTCGAGTACAGGACCGGATACCGCAAGAATTGTGTAGTACGTGTGGGGCCCAGAACGATGCCACATTGAACTTCTGCCAACACTGTGGTACTCCACCGTTTCGGGGGCTTTAGAACCTCGGGCGCCCGGGGCGACCGTGGTCATCGATAAAACCCGATTGGCCGAGCGGAAAGAGACCGTCTTAGCATCGCTGAGTAGTAAGGCCAGTCAGCAACGCAAATGCACGGCGGCGGACAAGTTTGAAGCATCGCTGAGTAGTAAGGCCAGTCAGCAACGCAAATGCACGGCGGCGGACAAGTTTGACTCATTTCTCCGAGCGCACACGAACGGTATGCGGGGATGGGAAAGTGCTACTGATGTCGACGTGCAGGATTGGCTCTGCTGGCTAGATTCTCATGGCAACGGTACGAAGGTGGTTCATGCGGTAGACTGCCCCGAGATCGGGTCCAATTCAATGGCAGCGTGCAGCAAGGAGAGTACCTGCGCTAAACGGTACGCTGCTCAACCACTGGACAAGGCATTTGTGTCGAAACTCAAGCGTGCGATGTCTGAGATTTTGGGGAAGTCGGACCCATGGGACGAGCGTGAGAAGAGAGGTTACACAGCCAACGGCACGGCGGTTCGGAAGTACCTGTCGTGGGTTCAAGTAGAACAGCGCAGGGTGGGGGTTACCGTCAAGCAAGCCCGACCGATGCTAGCCCCGCTACTTGTGCGTCTTGTGCGATACATGCGATACACGCGCAACACCGCGAGCCACTTGTACACGGTGGGCGAGCGGGTGGCCCGCAGCCGAGATATCGCGTTGTTCGTCACCGCCTTTCACACGATGCAACGAGGATTCGATTTGGCGTACGCTTTGGCGGCACAGGTCTTGCACCTTCCGGATGGGACGGGGATGATTTTCAATTATCATTTCGGCAAGACTCTACGAAGCTCGTCGCACGCGGTAGTAGTTCGACGAGATCGCCAATGTACCGAGCTATGCCCGCTGCGGGCGATACAAGAGTTTTGCATCGCAGCCAAGTCAGCAGGATGGAACATGCGTGAGGGGTACCTATTCCCCGAGGTCAACGCCGACGGCTCGCGGGGGTCGTTACAGTGGTCAGCGGCGCGTATGACCGCCTCGCTACAAGCTCATGTTTGGAACGGCCGCCTGGGCGATGCAGGTGGTCAGTATACCATGCGCTCGTTTCGGGTAGGAGGAGCGGTAAGCCAAACGCTAGCGGGGACGGCGGTAGACGCCCTTATGGATTTTGTGGGATGGGAGACGCGAGGGGTTGCACAGCGATATGTATGGCCCACGACCCAAGGGGGAGAGGTCGTCGTTAAGCGAAGGCGAGTCCAGAGCCAACAGGAGGAGGAACGGTTGTACATGGAGACCATCAACCTCCCGTTGCAGGAAGGCTTTACGGAACGTGTTTCGGCTTTCGGATAATGGGAAGCCATGAGTCACGGTAGCGGGGTCGTCGATGGAGAAGAATAGGGATCAATTAAGGCCACGACAGGGAATAATGACACAGGTGAAAACATGAAGTATGGGTGGGTCCCATGCCGTGGCAGGAGGCCTCATTTCATCCCACACTCTACATCGTCGACAGCTATTCCGCAGTAAAATGATGTCGAAATCATGGAACCGCGATGGGGCTACGTGGATGCGAACAGATGATCTGCAACAAAGGATTGGAGAGAGCGGCCACCCGTGACAAGCCTCTCCAACCCTAACGGAGGAAAAGTACGGTGAGAAAAACAGCCGTCCCACCCGCCCAACTATGCTGTATGTGATTGTATTTTGCTGGGGTAGTTACTCTCTGCGCGACTACCGCCTTGACGACACGAGGGACGTCAACGCGGGGGTAGTCACCCCGGGGTCGAGTCTCCAGGCTTTTCGTGGCAGGAGGCCTCATTTCATCCCAAACTCTACATCGTCGACAACTAGTCTAGACTATTCCGCTGTAAATTTTATCAGCCGGTTCCACACAGTACCACAAGGCCGCACAGAGAGATGAGAATGATCCAGCCGCCCTTTTCCTCATCAACCACGGAATCGAATGTTGTGTTCTCCAGAATAAATTGCGACGCTTGTTTGATGTTTGACCAGCGACCACAACACAACTTTAGTTACGACCCAGCCAAGTACAAAATGTGGTACTCCCGGATCTCCGCCTTGTTTGCCTACCTGTCACGAACACCTCAAAATCAAGGGGTAAGGAGCTGAAGAACCAGGCCGAGTCTTGGCTTCGCAACCTTTGCCACCAAGTTCAACCGAAGAGAGCAGTGCAGAAATGGGTGTGAGTCTTTCGCCAGCGTGAAGGGCATGCAACCACACAACAACAAGGCTGCTTCGATCCTGCGCGCACCACACAACAACAAGGCTGCTTCGATCCTGCGCGGGGGGTCGGCAGATGAGAGGAATCGATGCTACAACATCTACCTTGATTGTTGACCGCGGTGCCCCCCCGTCTCTCCGCTGCTCCACGCTGGCCGTGGCCAAGGCACTGCGCCGGTGGTGTGTATCTTCCAACCCTTCAGCTTCTGGATCTCGCGTTCATGAGTTTGTATTGAAGAGAGGACATAGAGACGGAGTACACCCAGCACTTTGCTGGCTGTGTACCGCCATTGCATTCGCAGCTTAGATCTTGTGGACACTGGGCGAGATGGCGCGGTTGCGAAGCTGCGCCGCCGTTGCGTTAGCTCTGGCAAGCGTACTGCTGTTCACTGCGGCGGAGTTGAACGCGCCGGGTACAACGGGAGTACTCCAGGCTTCGATCGGAGGAAAGCGGACGCTTGTTGTCGCTGACGGGCCGCAAATCCAGGACAGTCACTCGATGTTTTTCTCTGCTCTGGAGGTAAGTGCTGAGCCGAGTGGACCTTCATCGTGTGGTATAAGGTTTGACTGCGCACCAGCAGCGGTAGACTTGAGTAGACTACAATCCGTGTTGCGTATCCTGTTGTGAGGGTTGAAGGACTTATCACATGCTGAGCATCATTTGAAAACAAATTGTCTGCGGCCGACATACCTACCCTACCACAGCAGTACCACACCCAATGTTGTCTGGGTGTGTCTGGGTAAATACCAGTTGGTTCTTCGTCCTGCCCAAAAGGACAGCAGTACTCCCGAAGTATTTTGTGTACATTGGACTTGACCGAGGTTGTATGCATACAGCAGCAGAAGCCGGCCTGTACGACTCACTTGGACTGACGCCACATAAAGTAGTAGCAGGAGCAGTAGTAGCCGCTTCTCACCCCAGAAAATGGCTGTGCATGACCAAATCGTGTGGGGGTATGTAAGAAGTTGTGTGCAGCCGCACGAACACCGACGCCACGGTGGCACATCACGCGTGCGATCGTCTCCACAACCTTCCTGTACTACTGCTGTACGCTTCAACGGAGGAGGCCAGCAGACTTGAGCATCTTTCCGTGGACTTTCGCGTTCACATAACAGCTGAGCACTCCAAGGCCGTCTCGGCTCGCGACAACATCAAACTATGTCTAGACACAAACCATTCCCCTCCTCAGAGCCCGCGTAGCAAACATAGCTGCCAGCGGTAGTACAACATGCACACAATATTTCCAGACGCAAGCCCCATTGGCTGTACGGCCGGCTGCCATGACACCGCCTGAATGCCGAAGCCATCGCAATAGAAACGCACTTGTATCCCCACCGCTTGGATCTTGGGGGGAATGCACGATCTATCTCCTCAAGCCGGTAACTCGGTGTGCGGAGTGGGCGAATCGTTGTCCACTGGCCGCAGAACGTCCTGAACTATTTAACCGTGAATGCGCGAATGTCAAAGAGGCAGATTGGATACCCAAGGCGAAAAGTGCAAACAGGCGTCATTCTTTGGTGTTTGCACGTGACATTCGTTCTGTTTCCAAAGGAACGAGGACACAAGTTGGCCTTCCGGTTCGCAGGGTCGGCAGATGTGCCCCTTACCTCCTTTGGGGAGCGTGAGTTTGACAACCTGGTGTTGATGGCGCAGTCGCTATCTGGAGCAGTGGAAAAGGGAAGCAAGGCGGTCACGGTGGCGAATGTCATGGAGTTCATCGAGGATGGCGGTGAGCGTGTCTACTACGAAGTACTTCCTTGATTCTGGTGGGGTGGCGCGGCATTGTATTCGTACGAAATCTGCCTCACTATATCACAGAACAGAACAGTGCACCAGGTCGTGTGGGGTCCAATATGTATTTTTGCGGCCGTGCGGCTTGGCGGGAACTCAGTATTTGGATAGTCCGAGGAGGCACCGTGGAATGGAAACCACCGGAGGCACAAGAGCCAAATCGCTTCCTCCTCGTGTCTAACCTTTGTCGTGCGCATTTGTTTTTAGTGCCGTTCCATCAATTTCAACGAGTGAGATTCGAGTATTTTGATGTGAGGTCTCACCGAATGCTGTACAAACCGCAAATTCTGACATCCACATCCTTGACTTGATGTATTTCGCTTGCCCTGTATATTGCGCCTGTCTGGCCCGAAACAACGCTTCACTGTACATACACATGGTGTTGTCAGTATAGAATAGGCCAGCCAAGCCAACGACTTCCCCTTGCTGGCTACCATCAACGACAGCAAGATATGTGGGTGTATGCCTCGCACATCCAGGCGAATGGGCAAAGCTGTGGTCGTTACTCGTAAATCTCAACGATACAGAGGTTTTTTGTCTTGATAGCACGCCAGCAGAAGAAAACGCTATTTCGGGCGATGCTCGTTTTGTGGTGAAAGGTCAAAGGAACACCCAAGACTACCGATATTGCATTGTTGCAGTCCAACAGCCCGGAGTCCGACATTCGGAGAACAATGCCCAATTAAGGGTGTTACGTCCTTTTTCGTCAGCAGGCCGTACGGAACTTTAGACAGGCTAGGTCCTCAGTCGTATCGAAAGTGGAGTACTGTAGTGGTACAGAAAGGTTGCTTCCGGGAACCGTTCATCTTCAAGAAGGCTGGTCGCTTGAATCGCTGGCTACTCACAATGGCTGAGGCTTCGAGGAGAAACTTAGTCAAGACACGCATCCATTTTGGTGGCCACTTGTTCCCTTGCATTTCGTACGATCTACGTTTCCACCAGTCATCAAAGTGTTACTTCGAAGTGATATATTTTGGTGCGAGCCCGCTTGGCCGCAACTGCGTCGTTACGTGGTTGTTTGTGTACAGCGAAAGAGACGTGTCCACATCACCAGCCGGCACGCCCATTATGCCTGCCGCAGAAGGACCACAATATTTTCTCACGGGGGCGCTCCGAATCCCCCCTATACGAAACATGTGTAGCTGCCAATGTGTGTAGATAAAGATGGTGAAAGTTATATCATACAGTAGGTCAATATGAAGAGAGCGGCGAGAAGAAAGTTGTGTAACGATTCCCAATGCTCAAGTACGAAAGGGAAAATCTCAGGGAATAAATAGTGTCGCACCTCTACACAAATTCAGACCCGTTGCACCTTGATAGTTGAAGAAAAGGCCTCGACGCCTCGATTAACAAATAGCGGGACAACAACCTTCAGCAGCTCTAACGGCTGCATTGATAATCCGCTTCCCTTCGGCAGGAAACGTGCTGGTGGCTGGGGGGGACAACATGGGCACGCTTTCTCGGTCGGTTGGGGCCTTGTGTGGAGTCGACTTTGACCCTCAAGGCTCTAGAGTGGTCGACCATTTCACCGCGGTGAAGGATGAGCAGCTGGGGGAGCTTGAGGGCCGAGGGTGAGGACGCATAATATTGGTGTAAACTATTGTTCGTTTTTTGCGTTCCAAGCGGCATTCGTCGCACGACTCCACCGCCTTCGTGTTGGAGTATTATTTTGTGTAGACAACGCGTTGAGAAGTTATCGTCTCCAACACGATGAGTCTAGTTGCCTTGTGTTCAATAGTATAGTTGATAGATGTTTGCTAACAAACGCAATGAAGGGGGCTGGTTGCGGAGAAACGAAAAGAGGCCTGCAACGCGTTGTGCGTTGTGCGAGATTGATTGGTAGCGAGTGATACTGTGTGTGTTGTTGTGTTTTCGTCGTGTTTATTATGGCGACAGTACCCCCATTTTTCGTGGTGAGACGTGTACTACACTCTTTCAGCGTATGTAGAGTACTACACTTTTCAGTGTTTTTTCTACAACTACAACCTTCCAGGGCCACACAGGAGAGAGTTAAACACCAGAGCTTTTTTCTTCATTTTTATTTCTTTTCATGCCCCACCTTCCTCCTGCGGTGCGTGCTGAAATTAATTTTTATCGCGGGAAAAGCCCAGGCGTCCCTTGCCCTCGTCAACGGTGCTAACGTCGAAGTTCGGTACTCACGAGAGCTTTTCAGCTTTGTTTCGCTTTCACCCGCAAAGTTTGCAAATTTTTCACCCCGAAGGGATTCGAACTCACGACCTCTGCGACTACGGATTACGAGGATACCACTATAATATTACGGAGGAACATAGTATTCAGGTCCTTGGCAGTTGGTTGAGCAATATTAGGTCAATTGTTTCGATCTATAGCTTAAACGAACCGTCCGAAACAGGCGGTCACGTTGAAAAAAGAAAAAAAGTCGGCGATGCCACAGAGAAATGCCTCATCATGTCATTTTTTACCCCGCGGGGCAGATTCTAGATATGGCGCGAATCCTAGCATATCTCGGCCGTTTTTTCATGCACGTTAACCCACGATGGCTTGAATGAACCGCAGTGTCAACGCCGTCATCGTGGAAAAAAATATGCAAAAAACAAAGTTCTTCCCGAAGAGAAATCGCCACATGTGCCGAATTTCGGCCTTGGCGGCGGCGGAAAATTCGGCCCAGGTTGTTTGATATCTTGAGCAAATGGCTGCTTATGTCCACCACCCACAGCTCAAACGAACCGCATCACTGGGATCGCCATGCAAGAAAATAAATGCTGAATGAAATGTTGTTGGTGTAAATAAATTATCATGTATTATCGACCGTAACACTTCAACCTTGCTCATTGACGATTGAGCTGAAGACACCACACAGAACGAATGAAAACATAAAAACTGCCATTCCCTTGGAATCTGCAACATGCAATGACTCAAAACACCACATTGATTCAGGGGAGAGGACCCCTTCATGATACAGGTGCTGAAAGCAAACGCCAATACGCCAATAATCCAACGCAACAAAACCAGTTGCAATCTCGTTGATGTCTACACCTCTGCATCGCCGTCGGCATCCTCGTCACCCATACACTCCATTAATTCGGCAGACAACTCGAGCTGCTCCTGGACCTCGACGCCATCATCGTGTACGATGTCGTTGTGCCCAGGAGCATTCTCTGCCTCCGCCATCGCGGCCTCGCGAGCGGCGACGGTTGCTTCGCGGACAGCGATAGCTGCCTCCTTCGCGCGCAGCATGTTCGCCAAGCTCGCCTCCTCCGTCCTGGCCTTCCCTTCGGCTGTCACGCCGGTCGCAACATAGCGACCCTTCCTTTTGGTCACCATGTGCGCACGTGCAGCCGTAGGCACCAGACCCAAGTTGCCTCTGTTCCACAGCGGAGTGCTCGACACCGACGTGTTGGATTTCAAAAAGGGGCACGCTGCCCGGATCGCACACTCCCAGGGTTTCCAAAAAGTTCTGTTTGCGTTCCAATTCAGAACCGGGCTGTTCCGACTCTATTTCCCAGTGAAAAAAAGGCGCTCGAAGTGCCCATTTTCAGGTGCATATTTTGTACGCAATACAGAACTTTTGAGCGCAATTCGGGTATCCACAGAGAGCTGTGGTCATGAGCTTTCTTTTGATCCCACGTTCATACTCGTGCCGTCCTTATGGGTGTCCGAAGATCTGTTCTGAAGGCCACAAATGCATGTATTTTCGGATAAAGCATAGAAAAAAATATTGCATCTTTTTTTTTTTTCAGGGCAATTTAGACCTGAATACTGTGTTCCTCCGTAATAGACCACCGGGGCGACCGGTTTATACTGTCCTGTGAGAAATGTATGGTATGGCAGTAAGGTAAGAAACTGTCCTCGCGCGCGTATACTCCTCCCCTTACCCCTGCCTTTTGTACTCTTCCTTCTGGTTCCTTCTGGTTGCAGCGTATACGCAAATACGGCTATCAAGGGCGAGGTCGCGGCTGACAATGCTTTATATCTCGGGAGCTACAGCGCTGCCAGGGATGGGGCGGTAGTGTTTAGCGGAGTTGGACATGAGGTTGACGACGATAACTACCTCGCCACAAAGGTGAGTGCGTGAAGGTGAAGGTGTTATGTTAGACAAGCGTCTCCCCGGGTTGTACTGTAAGAGTAGAGTAGAGTAGATGCAGTTGGCTTGTGAGAAACGAT
The DNA here is from genome assembly GCA_902602495.3 of Ectocarpus sp. CCAP 1310/34. Taxonomy (NCBI): domain Eukaryota; class Phaeophyceae; order Ectocarpales; family Ectocarpaceae; genus Ectocarpus; species Ectocarpus sp. CCAP 1310/34. The sequence continues at coordinate 113,621 of CACKRE030004846.1, read as the reverse complement.
TGGATTAGGTTCAGAAAAACTCTTCCAGTTACTGGTTATTTCGGGTCTATCCATTTGATATACTTGTTGAAGTAGTTCCTATTTTTCGGATCCTCTCGCTAGGCTTGGCCCGCCGCGGGCATATGGGCATGCTATTGTACAGTATTAATAGTGTCTATACATGCCGTCTCCACCAAGCCTAACGTCCCACGTCCGACAAGAAGCAAGTCGGTTGAAAATGTCATCCATTCGTACGATATAATGCACTACATATCAGATCCCGTCATGTCACCCTCCCTTCAAGCGACTTGCCAAACATCTCATGCTTGGTTCCATGCCTGCCTGTTTGGCAACAACGAACTAAAACGTGTCCCGTCTTACTTTCTGAGAATGTTAAGGGTCTTGGTTGGTGCACTGCGGTCTTGGATGACACTGAGATGTTGAACTCCCCCCCCCCCTCCCGTCATTTCCGTCAGGTCCTAACCGCCTCAGGAACGGCGTACTCTGCAGACCCGACCAAGTCCATTGGCAAATTTCCGGAAAATGCTGGTCGAGACACCCTTCTCGTCTCTGCCGTGCAAGTAAGAAGCAAACGAATGCCGTCTCCCTTTTGCAGAATTGCACACAATCCCTTTCGAGGCAATTTTCTGCTGGGCGATATGTTGCTGGTAGAAGCAGAAGCAGAATAATATTGTGGGGGCTCGTCAAGAGCCTTCCAGAAACGAGAGCTATACGCGTTTGATATATCTGCCTAGAACCTCGTGGTTGTGATGGGAAAATTGAACAAACTGCACAAAGTGTCATTTGGTCAAGAGGCGTTGCACTCGCTGTACAGCGGCAAGGGCGGAAGAAGCCGGAAGTATTATTTTCACCTTTTTTTTTTTGTCTCGATACCCTTTGGCACCAGTTGCTGTTCATGCGGTGTGCAAGACGGAATGCCTCATAACGTAATTCGATAGTAACACCAACACAGTAGTTTTCAAGCAATGCCCGCCCAACCACTGCCCACCTCCACCTTTGATCTCATTCACGTGATTGCTGTTCACTTCAAGTGGTTGTCGTGATCATGCTTCGCGTCTCGCACAATACTCAGTTAGTTCCAGCAGTGCTTCTTGTAATTTTGTCGATTCCTCCCTAAACGGAACCCTGGGTACACGGGGTTAGCAAAATGAGAGTTCAAATACACATTCGCCAACATGTCCCCCATCCCCCATCTCTTGGTTGAAAACTTATGCCTACGCAGGCAAGAACAAACGCGCGCATGCTGTTCACCGGGTCTCTGGCAATGTTTAGCAACAGGTTCTTCACGCTACCAGAGGCGGGGAACAACGTGTTCTGCTCTGAAATCAGCAAGGTTTGTGTGGTATGGTATTGTCGTGTGTTCGGTGCAGCCTCATGCCATCGGAAGGTAAGCTTGGAGAACGGTCAATACACGCATTGCTGCGATGTATGTTTCATGGTTCATTTCCAGAATAACACAGGAAGATATAGATACATTTATTCTCTGTTTATGTCGAAGTTAAGACGAACAGCAGGTTGTGCAATATCATAGATTGGCAACTCAAGAAGTTTCCGACACGTTTGGCTTAACACGATGGTTCTCTTGAAATCGTGTTGACGCTGTGAGAGTCGAGCAGACAGTTTATGCTCCCAGATCGGCAACATTTTGTACGTTGCCACACATATGCACTTTACTTCATTTCTTTCTTCCTTGCCCTGTCACGTTCTTCATCATCGACCACATTCTACGCAGAGTCAATGCGCTCTCAAGATCATTCTGATCATTGTTCAGCTCCCACCTGATTTTGCGTAATCATGATAATGTTCTTGTTCTTGTTCCTGCCAGCGCGTTTTGAACAGGGATTTGGTACGCTCAGAGAGCTCTTGCCGTAGAAACTCACCTTGTTGTTCCCTTCCTGCGTGCAAACTGTAAACACATACAGTGGGTTTTCGCAGAAAGAGGGATTCTTCGGGCGTCCAGCATCACACACACTCGCCAAGATGGCTCAGATGCGGAGCTCCTCCTGAAGCAGAAAGAGCGACGCGATCTGCCCATGTCGCTCTTTCCCGAGCCGGAAATCGCCAAGAACTCTCAGGTCCGTCGAGGGAAGATACCAACGACACCAGCCCAGCAGTACGGTAGAAATTATGCCGCGCAAAAGTCAATCGTTTCAAACAGGCTTCCGGGTGATCGGTCTCACCCGCCATTCCGTGTTCGCCTGCCTTTAGGAGAGACGAAAATGCAGCAAATCTGCTTACGTGTTCCACTTCTCTTGAGCCAAAAATGGTCAAGGAACCCCCATTGACCGATTGAAAAGGAAACGAAACGACCCTCGTATGGTTGTTTTACCTCCTACCGTCGAGAACGACGTACATCCCCCCCCCCCCGCGCGCGCGCCCACAACGCTGGTTTTCATGAGCGTGTACCTGCGCGATAAAATGAAAATTGACTTTGTCGAAATGGTATGACAATTATACAGTATTCCAAAAGTCTAAACGTCTATTATATGGACTACCACAACTACATTGCCGTCGTTTGTGCAAGGGTTCCTACCAAGTGTGGACACTGCACGGCGGACGAATTCCACGTAACTGCGCCTCTTCAGCGTTTTTGGACATATCCCATGTCCCATGTCTCATGTTTGTCATGTCGTGACACACCCATGACGAGCGAATAGCAACGGAACCTTGTGTACTCCTCAGTCGATATCTGCGCGCTATCGATGCTGAGTTCGGCACAGTAGCATCTGCCTTGCATTTTCGCACAGGTGGTATCTGTCCACGAGCTTGGGCATGCGCCTGATTCGATGTGTTTGTGGCGTCGATTTCTCCGCTATTGGTGCGCCCTAACGCTTGAAGGTGTACCGCGTGAAAGACAACGTGACATACTCCGTGGTGATCGAGGAATTCGACTCGGAGAAGGGCGGGTGGAGACCGTACACTGCGGAAGATGTTCAGGTGAGAGGAGAGGACAAAATGTATACGACTACTCGAAGAGCAGCACACCACAAGAAGCCAAGAACGAAGATCGCCAATAGCGTAGGTTACATCACATTACATTACATACACTACACTGTCTATCTCAGACGGACTTCACGATCACTGGATTCGCACGAATGCATGACATGCGCTGTTCATACAATTATAGCAGCTCCTTCCATCGCCCCGCGGTTGACATCATCGCGTCACCAGTTGTGCATACAAGTATCGAGTCTGATTAGTGTTTGTTTGCTGCACTTATTGTGCATGACGCAGATGGAGTTTGTGATGCTGGACGCGTACGAGAGGATTACGCTTGAGCCGGGCGCGAGGGGGCTCTTCAAGAAAACCTTTACTGTGCCGGACACCTACGGTATCTTCAAGTTCAGGGTACATTACAGACGGCCTGGGTACACTGTCCTGTCCTTCTCGACCCAGGTTGGTGGATCGCCTCACTCTGACGGTAATTTCGAGGATGGTCGATGGCTTGTTGACCTCAATGTTTCTTGGTTCATTGTGGAATTTCCCAAACGTGTAGCGTATTGCGCGCTACCTGTGAGCTGGGTTCGTCGACTTCGTTCTTTGTGAACTTGCGGGAGTTTTTTTTCGATACTGACACTGTTCACTGTGCTTGCCCATGCAAAGCAAGCCTCGTGAAATTTTTCCACGCCTTCCTTGACGACTCGCGAGCTATCCGCCTGATTTGTTGTCTTTCATCCTGCTTTGTATTTCTCGCCACGCCTTTATCGAACCCCAGGTATCGATCCGACCTTTCACCCATAGCGAGTACGAGAGATTCCTCGTGGCAGCATACCCGTACTACGCCTCCGCTCTGAGCGTAATGGTCGGTTTCCTCATGTTCTGTGCGGCCTTTCTGTACTCCAAGGACGAAACTCCGTCCACAAAGGCGTTCCAATAATTATGACGAAGGGTGCGTGGAGTTGTTGATTGGGGTGCTGCACCATACCATGTTAAATAGGATCTGATTAGCTGTTGTGGGCGCGGTGTGGGTTGACCTCTGCCATCCAGGATCATGGCATGGTTTTGATCAACCCGCTAGTCGCATGGGTGGAGTTGCCGTCTGACGGTTGGGAGTACGGGCATACGTGGAAGATGACTTCAAATCTGCGTGTGGAGTGTTTCTGTTTCAGTGGGTGTTCGAAAATCTCTGAGATATGCTTCTGGGCCAGGCGCTCGCATTTGCTCGTTTCTAGGTCCTCTATTCGAGGGCAAAGTGTTTTGGGTGTGAGTGAGTGCAGGCGATCGACTTGTTGCACTCGTAGAAAATTCCCCCAAACCCTTGGGTGATTGCAAGCAAGTATAGGAGGCAGCTTATGCAATAAAGTTTTTGTCGGTTGTCGGTCGTATGAGTTTTAGCGTAGTGTTGCAGCATTTTTTCGAACACGTTTGCTGTGATTCGTATCCGTGTGTTGTTTCATGGTCTGTTGAACCAACACGCTTGCTTTTATGAAGGCTCGGGGACTCCCATGTGCCCTCTCTCGACAATTCCTGGCCCCATTCACCCACCCACGTGGTTGAAAAGGGCGTACAGGAGATCGGTTGGTGTGCGTAATGACGGCACGAGGATTCGCGAGATCAGCTCAGCATAGATCTCTCGGCTTTCGTTACACAGCGCCCTCGCCATGAGGGCGGGGTGTGCGTTCGCAGTTCGGGAAGGATGAGAAATCCCGCGCGAAGGCCAGCTTGGGACAAGGAAGCGATGAGCTAAACTACCACAGGAGTACTCATGATTTCCTTTTCTTATCCATGACATCAATAACTCAGCGCTCACACATCATTTCTCCCGAGTAGAAGCTCCGTCGTCACACGGAAGGCTTCCTCTCCCTCCGCCCCTCCTGCGGTGCTTGCCTGCGATTTTTATCTCGAGAAGACTGGGTTTCATATTTTCTTTTCCAGAAACAATTAATACTTCGTATATAGTAACTGTCAACCCATTTTTTCTGATGGAGTGATCCAGCATAAACTCGCGCTGGGTGTAGATGTAGAGAGTAAGAGAGTATCCGAGACCTCTTTTGTCAACGGTGATAGCTCCTCTCTGCCCGTAATGTGGCTGTGTGCCCACGTCTGGTTAAGGGTACAGTTGCACTCGCTGTGCTACAAAGTCTATACTACTTTGTTTCTTTTCAGGAAAGTTTTCTTGTAGCGTCAACCACTGGATTAGACTAATGATAGGATCGCCCACGTGTTCATGGGTACAGCACAACAACAACAGACGACCTTGGCGGAGAAGTATCTAGACTACGAAGAAAAAAAATGTACATCAACGTGTTATTCAAGGTCCCGAGTATATTATCGACCGTTTGTAGCATACCAGACCAGTGTTGTTGCTGCCGACCGGCGCAATATTTACACGGCCGCACGAGGAAGCGCTTCCCAACAGGCGTTTTGTCGCTTTTTGAAACGGGCGGGGGAGGAAAGCGTTACAAAACAAAGTAACCTCCCGTATTCACCCCTCGTGCAGACGATATACCTTACACCAAGCTCTCTGTTGTCGACCGTGCCTCTAACTTCCCCATGCCATGTAAAAACCTTGAGACACAAGGCTCTTCCAAATACCAACTGTACGAGGTGAGATGATAGATCAAACAGCAGATGCCGTGTACTCCGAATTACCACAACTGTCGATCAGATTAATTACTCTGCACAGAAGTTCCGGAGTTTGTCGTTGCCTCCGAGCCCGAAAGAGTCGCTGGGAAAAAACAACTAGACTAAAGTATTGTATCTGCGGTACTTTGCCTGATCTCAAGATTCAAAGGGTCTAGCTATAGACTATATATAGACTTAGTCTCCATCGTAATCACGCCCGCAGCCGATGCTTACCCGTGGACAGGAAACACACACGATACACACATCATGCGTTCGTCTCTGCATGCATTTATTTGCCCAGCGCACTCGCACGCGCCTGCTACGTACTCACGATTGATTCGCGAAGCCTCGTTGTTAGAGGACAATACAATCTTGAAGTAATGTGCATTCCAGGTGGTACGGATCGTAGCGACTCGCCCTTCCAACCGATGGTGTATGAGAGCAACATAGGAAACGTGCGCTTGCCTCTTCGTCGCGAATGAAGTCGTGTGCGGTGTTCATTCGGCGTGGTACACGGCGGTATACTACGCATGTAGAGTACAAGACACACGGCAGGACTTCGCCGCCCACCCGACGTTCGGTAGATTATTATGCAGACGCGATGTAAAGGCACGGGCACCCTCGTGCGTTGTGGTAAGTAATTCAAAGTGGCATCGAAAATCAATCGTCATTCAGTGCTGCTCGCCGCATTTCAACTGAGTGTGTGTTTGTGTTTCGTCCTTTTTTTTTTTTAATATGGCGACATTCCCCCCAGTTTTCGTGGTGAGACGTGTGTAAGTGTATGTAAAGTGCAGAAGTAAGTACCTGTCTGTACATTTTCAGTGTACTTTTTCGTACAACTACAACCATCCAGGGTCACACAGACAGGAGGATGATGGGAAAACATTATTTTTTCAGAGTTCCGTGTGGTTGAGCGCGATGTCAGTACATACAAGCTTGTGTTTTTCTGCCACAATTCTCTCCTCTCGCTGAATACATCATACATACATAGCAGACGCTGCTTGAGCATATTTTCGCGCGCTATCCCGGGTTACAAGTTGAAATGTAATCGTTCAGGTGAAGCCCCCCTCCCGCTTTCCGTCTTCACGGCAGTATGATGGCGAAAATATTTTCGATGTTTCTTCCTGGCTCGAGACTAGCGGCAAAGGAATTGGCGGCGAGGAAACTGGCTGCTATAGAGGCAGAAGCGTACCGCCGTTACAGAATGCTCCTTGGCACCGCTCTTGTCGTGGCGGGGGTGTTGCTGACTCTCTCTTGGTTACGGCACGCAAAACACCGGCAAGCTGCGGTGGGTGCAATAGCTCTGGGCAACGATAGGACAGGTCTGCTAAAACCCGAGCGTCAAGAGTGCGACGTGAGGTGATATTGCGTGCTGCAAAATGTAAAGTGAAGTCCCCCCCCCGCTACAAGTTACCCCCCCTTCCACTAGACAAATGGCCCCTGGCCAATTATTGTTTGACTGGGGGAATGCCGCGAGGGGCGGGGGGGTGCGGGGAGTTCGGACCAAAAACGCACGAGGACAACCCGATCTCCATCCCCCTTACCCCACTCCTTCTGCTTATTTTCCGCCGCAAAAATTGAAAGTGAGGTGAACCAAGGGCAAAACCCTGGTCTAATTGTATCCCGTGGGCCCAGCTCGAGGGTAGTCTCCACTTGTTGCTGGGAACGGCAATAAGTGGTTTTTAGAGCCAAGAACCTACGCGAGGAACTCCACACATCGAATCAATGCCAAATTCGTCACAACACAACTGGAAAAAGTTGCAAAGCGTTCCTTTCACGAAAAGTAATGGTTAGTTGTTGGATGGTAGCGGGTGTTTGGAGTTTTGAACCGGTTGATGTCCTGGGTACCGCTTCCGCGCCCCTTGTCAAGGTCAAGGTGTCCCTCGGTGCGATTCATTCCGCCAGGCGAGTTGAGCTCCGGTCTCCCAACCACCGCCGTTTCGCCGAATGAATGCCGCTTCTGTTGCACGGAGAAATAAATGTATATTATTTACTCTCCTGTCGTGCCTTTGACGATGCCCCAGTTCTGCAGTACCACGACGGTTGACCCGTTTGTTTAATAGCTGCATGAAGGACCCAACCTTTTTCCACAGGAGAGGACAAGGTTGGAAATGGTCACTTCTGACCAAGTTTTTGACACGTTTGACAACGTTCAAACGACCGTCTAGAAGCAGATAGACATTGATTGATTGATGTGTGGGAAGGAATGACCTGATAAAGTAAAGCACGGTACCACGATCCGAAGACCTCACGTACGGGTGTTGCATCCAAAGCCGACAGCCGAGAACTATGTCCTGGTGGGGAGGGGGGGTTGGGTTGCAAGAATTGGTGAAATTTCTGCAAAGCTTCACCCTACTAACAAGTTCAGACCTCGCCAGCAGTCCTTCCTGCCGACGACGCCAAAGAAATGTGAGGATTACACGTAACAATTCCTGAAGACCCTGGTGAAGATTCAATTGTATACCAAGCTCTTGGAACAGCAACTCTTTTTTACCTTGCTCTCTTTGGTAGACTTGGCGTAAAGGGGGAGCCGCGCCACTTCCAGACTTCATTCAGGTTCCCGAAGAACCTATTGATCTTTCCAGGGACCATCATCGCGCCAATCAATACATACATACATTCGAATTCCCATCACGCTGCACAACTCCCGCCCCCTCAATGTCGTTTGTCCTTGCAGACTGAACCGCGGGACTCGTGTCGATCGCAGACGTTATCGGTCGACGGCAGGGGTAAAGCCATGAGGAACAAGAAAGACACAAACCAAGAAAACACTGAAGCTCAGGTTTGTTGTTTCTATCCCAGGGAAACGCAGTTTGTTCTCACGTCATCTGTTTTTCTAAAAAAAAACTACGGTTCCAATCCTTGGGCTCAAATCCCATCAAAACCCCGCCCCTTGATGATCTTACGAAGACCTATCGTTCATATCCTTGTGCTAAAATCTAATATCCCTGCACTTTGTCTTCGGCAGACTGAACGCCGGAACTCGTGGCGATCGCAGGCCTCATCCGTCGACAGCACGGGGGCAGCTTTTAAGGACAAAACAGAAATAGAGGAAGAAAACACCGAAGTTCAGGTGGAGGTACATGAAGTTACAACCGTAGCCGCCCAGAGCACAAGGAGACTTAGTGAGCAGGCCAATGCACCTAAGTAAATTGTCAGCAGAAGAGATTGGCACCTTCTTCAGATGTCGTGCATTCCTGTGTGTAGTGTATAATGTTGATATTGTTCTAATGCCCGATCCTTGGCCACCACGATTTTATTTTTGTCCCCGTTGCCGTGCGCTCCGTGTCTATCTATCTCGGAAGTCTGTTTCACGGCAACGTGAAAGTTCAGCAGCTGTTGGCTATTACAAGGCTGCCAGTAGGCCACGCTTTAAGTGACACAACGCTGGAAAGGATACAAGCCATTCGAGAGGAAAGGCAGGGAATTTAATAATGGTGCACTTAATAGTGTCCATCGGGGGAACGGTAGGTGGGGTGTGGAAAATCACTCCGGTACTGCTTGTAGGTCGTTCCTATCGGTAAGCTTCCCATATGTATTCTCTCCCGTAGTGTCCTCATCGACTGCAAGCCTATGGCGACTACATGTGGTTGTAGAGCAATCGCAGGCGACTCTCCCTGTCCCCTCGCGTGGCTGAACTCCAAACTGAACAGTGTACTCTGTCGTTTTCGAAAAATACTGCAGCGGCCCTCTTGTTTGGCGTGCATCGTGTTAAAGGACTTACGATTGTCCAACAATTCGTCGACACTCGGGCGTTTACTGGCCTCTCGATTCAAAGATGGGTTATGCCAAGCTTCAGTTAGTACCCGCATGCGTTAGACGATGGAATTCGAGCCTCGGCGACGTGAACGTATCGTCATTATATGGTCCATAAGTATCCCAATGCTAAGGAGCGCGCGACGACCACTTGACAGAAGGGAGGGTTATGCCCTTTCTCCTGTCAGCAAATAAGGCAAGCAAGGCGGCATAGGAGTCCTTTCTTTGTGCGATCCTCGAACGAAGACCAAAGAGTGGGCCCCGACGTGAAATGTCACGCGGGGAAGACAAAACGCAAATGACGAGGGGGACAGCGAAAGAGAATTATCGCACAACTTTTTCAATATGCTGCCGGAGCTTTGTCGTTGAAAATAAACAAACAAAACGTGGCAATGCACCAGATTCCATAAAATTACGTCCCATTTTATCTCTTCTTGTTGCTCCGGTCGATATTCGATGTGCAGCAACGTCCAAATGTACTCACCACCACCCAGGCAACAGTCGTACGCGCTGAAACGTCGTAGTAAATTCTCCGTATTACTTAAGTCCATCACAATCAGACGTAAAGCACCAAGACAAAAACAATGACGTCATCTTCATCCCCCACATGGTGGTTCCTCGACATACCTTCCCGGCCAGCGATTGCTCAGGTACATCTACGACCAGTTCCCCCCCCCCCCCCCCCCCCCCCCCCCCCCCCCCCCCC
>CACKRE030004846.1:59178-82408 GCA_902602495.3 Ectocarpus sp. CCAP 1310/34 | reverse complement strand
GAGAGAGAGAGAGAGAGAGAGAGAGAGAGAGAGAGAGCGGAAAGAAGGCAAAGCTAGTACTAGTAGAGGAAGGTGGGGAAGGTGGCAACGAACACCCTCTTGTGTATAGCCACTTCTTCCCAGGATTCCTGCTGCCACACACTGACCGGTGCAATGTGCGTGTGGCTGCTACATTGAAGGCATACGCAGAAACTGTCAAGCTTGATCTTGTTTCGATCCTCCCACACCTTTCCTGAAGCACAAGTTTGGGCAACAGAGGAGATATGTAGAGAAGCACATGCCGCCTCGCCCAGCTAACAACACTGCTGTTCACTAACATGGGTACAAGCATGTGTGTGTCTTATCAACGTCTGCGCCATAACACGAGTCACGTCTGTCTGTATCATCTCTCAAAGAGTGTGTGGGGCGAAGAGTGAGCGCAGGCACAGCAAGCACTCATAGAAGTTTGAAAGTGCTGCTGTGTTGCTGTGTTCGCTTCGTTACCTCTCTGGGTGGGTATGCATCAGAGTGTTCATGCGGGACTCTAATAATGTAGCTGCAAGATCGCTAGCCAGGATTTTCTTAGCGCGAGCGCCAGCGGTGTATGCTGTGGTCGTACATATCTTGGTGGGCAGCTGGAGTTATGTTTACTACGTTTGCATGCCGTGATGCTGTACAGCCTGTCTCCTTTTTACGATAATGACTGCTATCGACTACCAAAACAAGATACCGTGCCGACAGCTTTGACACGCACACACCGCGCTGGCCGTCTATCTGCCGTTGTTTTTTTTTGTTTTTTTCCAGCACACATGGAAGAAATCGCTGGCGTTTTCTCTTCTCAACGAAGGAAAAACGACGAAGTGAGAGCGCCAGGCGACGTAACAAGCATGTGGTCGTTGCATCTCTTTCCGTAACCTCCGCGTGGGGTGTATCTCGAGGTGTTTGGGTAGATCGGTATTGGTGAATACAGCATCGGCGTGAGACGTTCATGTCGCGCTCCTCTTTTCTCTTCGAAATCTCGCAGCATTCCTCACCTCACCGCCAAATCTCCCGTCCCTCTTCGCATCTGACTCACACATGCACTAATGCCTGCGCCATTAGCTCTCAGCCATTACGTCGCAGATCGTCCGCCCACTCTGTCCTCAGTTCCTCAGAAGTTGCACGGCACAGCACGTTTCATCACGCATGGCGTCGTCGCGCGTGCTCGGAATATAAATTTGTCGGGACTGTCGTTGGGGCGAACGCCTCTGCCATCCTCCCGGCGAACTATTGCGTTGCACCCCTACCAAAAACGCCATACAGGCCGTTTTCCACCGCGTGCCGAACACGTCATCCGTCATCCGACATACCCCCAGTGCACATGCATCGCATCAAATAAAATATACTTCCTTTATCCATCAATTGCACCTATAATCGGTTCTATGGCACGCTCGACACAGCAGTCTAGGTTGCAGGAGCAAAACAGCTGCATTGCGCGGTGTGCAGCTGTTCCAACAAAAGAATAATTATCTACCGAAATTCGAAAATGCAAAGTTCCTGCAGAACCCACACAAAACTCGTCAACCGTCAACCGTCACTTCGGACGTAACGCCTGCCATGTGTACCTTCAGCCCTCTCACACACCAGATCTACACACGCCCGTGAACACCGTGCGACATAAAAATCTGCCACGGAATATGGATGAGAGATTGGAGTGAAGTCCGCACTGCTGCCACAGGATTGCAGAGGAAGCGAATCGTCACAATAGGACTGCCGGACCGTCGGAGGGAGGTATCTCGCGGCACCTGAGCTTGCGGCTCCTAATTGTTGAGAAGGTGCTCAAGACTTGGTGTTTAACCACAAGTGCAACTACATGTATACGAGAGGTTCGATGATTCAAGACCAAGGCTGATGGTTGTTTAGCGTTAGCGGACATACTGCTGCCGTCGATATCCGGGAACAACCTCGCGGGCAACCCGTGTACAGTCGTATGCGTAACAGCAGTTTGCGCATCGACGTGCGGGAAGGTAACATCACGATTGCTATCGTAAACCTATGAGCGACTTGCCCAACACGTCTCATGGAACTCTACAAAACAAGCTGCGCTCCCCCGGCAATATCGGTACTGTGCGGAAAACTGGTCGGCGCCAAAGGTCGAGGTTGTGACCCATGAACAAACGTGTTGATTATCCCCGAGGGGAAACCAAGAACAAACAACATGGCTAATCTCAGCCTTGTATGTTCATCACGTGCCTTTACCAATTCACGGCGTTGCAGTGCCTTGCGCGGATGGTGGTTAAAAAAAAAGAAGGCATATGTTGCTTCGTGTCGTCATTATGGTCATGTTACTGAATGCCGCACACAACGTACACAATCAATGCTCCGCCCCGCGCCCGTTTCTTCGACACGCGGCTAGCCGGGGTACGTGCAACCCACCACTTTCTCTAGTCAGTTGTCTATTGATGATTGTTGAACATAACTAGATTCTACGATTTCTTGGGCGTTGGCAGGACCTACTGACTACTGCACCCTTGGTACCCAACATACGTGATGGAAGATAATCGCAATGACTACATTGCGACGTCTGGCCTGCTGGATCACGCCCATTCTGTGCGGTCGCGAACGAGCTAACCCTGCACCGGCACACCCTTGCCCTGGGATGCGTACATCTCGTAGTTTTCAGACACCTGATATTTGTTGCATGACAACAGGGAAGATCGAGGAGACATGGGGCGGACGAGGCGAGATTCAGTAAGATACAGAGTTGGCACAGGCATGGAGGCGGGGCGCTAAACGACATGGCGCGTCCGGTCTGAGAAAGAGTTACTGCAACGCCTGCCTCGTGTTGCACGGCAGGCGTTGGATCGTAACCCAGTTTTGGAATGTTTTGGATGAGACACTATCGGGGTCATCCTGTGGCGACAATACGTTCTTAGCACTAAAGAAAGTTGAGTCGGAAAAACGATTTGAATCCACAACACGACACTTCACACACTCCCAAGCCAGTTGTACGACTGATTCCAGACCGTCGACACGACGACCAGAGGCAAAATCACATCGTGCGATCGATCACACTGGATCATGGCAATCCGCCAATAGCACCCCATACCCCATTACAACCTCAGTGCCACGCCACAGGAGAGGTGTTTCTTGGCAGAGCGATACGAGCATCAGGTTAAGTTCGTATTTTCTGCCGTTCCACCGACGCCACACGGAAGGGTCGTTCCGGGGACCGGAGCACCGGAAATCTAGTTACCAGAGATGTAACCGACGTCCTAACCGGAAATACACCTGTCCTAATCGGAAATGCAGCTGCCCCGATGACGCCAAAGGGAGCGCCGCATGTACCCAAGTATACACGTTGGTATCACTTAAGGATCATGGACGTGCTTGAAATAGCACGGGCACACGAGCACTCCAAGGAAGCTGTACAAATACACCTGCGATCGCAAAACAGCGAAGTGCTGCTTCGCTACAAATGCTCCATGAACTTACCACCGCCCAGTTGACTACGTTCCAGAAAGCGCTGATGTACTCAGGCCTGCGGTTCTGGTACTTGAGGTAGTAGGCGTGCTCCCACACGTCGAGGCCGAGGATAGGCACCATCGCCGTGCCGGCTGCGCCCTCCATAAGGGGGTTGTCTAGCGTTCATGCGAGGAAGGAAAGGGGAATGCCGACATGGAGGGGGACTTCAACATTATGTAGGGTCAGTAGGAAAACTGAAAGTGTGAGCAAACGCTCTCCCGTAAAAAGGCAAGCATAGCCTACACGTCCATGATAACGCGCGAGCTAAATATGGGGCGCCAACACCGGACCAGCAGATCTTGAGCTTATGGTGTTGTGGTGTCTGCAAGATGCTCGAAGAGATTGCCGTTGAGAAATCATCGTTGGGGTATTTGAGGAGAAACAAGTCCCATCTTATGGGTCGTGAAACCGCCAGCATTGGGTCCGTGGACTTGTACCGAAAGTGTGCCGTCGGTATGGATGGCGAGACCGACAACTACAGACGGTTTCATGGATGCACATGTCGTGCGTGGCTATAACAATCATCCTTGGCTCGATGCCGTTATATCAGTGCGATCTTTCGAGCGACGTTACAGCCATAATGCGACACGTTGGAGGAGGGGACATAAACTCGAGCCCATCGCATTTGCCAAAGCAAATTGTAGCAATGCTCTGAGCTCACCAGCTAGCTAAATCATCTTTTGTAAGGGGCCATGAAACCGGACGTTGATTGTGGATTTGTGATGACACATTCATTGATCGGCCGGTTCACGCCGTCGATACAAACTAGACAAGCTCCACACACAACACAATCATGTGTTGATATTCCTTGCTCGCTGCCTAACCTTGGTTGGGGGTGCCAGTGATGGCAAGCTTTCCGTCGGGGGTGCAACCGAGCCAGGCCCATCCAGAGCCGAACACGCCTGCCGCGGTGGTGCCGAACTGGGCCTTCATCTCGTCCATCGACCCGAACGCCTCGTCGATCGCCTTCGCCAGCTTTTGGTTTCGATGTCCACGGGCCGAGATTAAGAGGATGTCGCAAGTACACAGCGAGAGAAAAGAGTGCAAAAGGTACACACGGACATGAAAAGGGCCGGAGCAAAACGGAGGAGATGAAAAGGAGACAAGACGGGAACGCAGGGGGAATACAAAATACATTGTAAGGAAGTAACACTTCTCGTGCGCTCGCAAGAGCGCAAGGTGGATGGAGTGTACGTGCTGCTTGGGTTGACTTCTTTCGTATATATCTACGGCAGGACTTTTCTTGGGTGACGCGTCGTTGTTTGGGCATTCTTGGGCTGCAGGTTGGGAGTCGGCAACTAGTGGTTGTACCGGTGGATCAAGGCGAAATGCTTTAGAACGGTTGTTGCTGTTGCGAAATACGTCAGAACGGTCGTTTTTGAAACAAACACGCATTATACGGGTATGTAGCAATCCTGTAGCGTAGAAAAGACACAACACGTACCTTGGCGGAGGGAGCGCCGCTGCTCTCGTGGTTGCACAGGGTGTTCCAGAATAGGCAGTGGTTGTAGTGGCCTGAAACAACACCCGCAGTAAGCACAAACCACAAACACACGCGGGAGCCGGTCAGCAAAGGAGGGACGGGGACCAAGCGCGGCAAAGTTGAACAGCAGGAAAATCGAGTAAACCGTGCGCTGAAGAAATTTCATGGGGTGATAGAGAGATAATTCCTAACAGCGCCATAGCATGGAGCAGGATCGAAGTAAGGATCAAGACACCTGCAGATGTCAAGAATACATTGCGGCGTCGCATCGAGAAAATCAGTCTAGACAATGTGGTGAGGACGCCACCCAAGCGAGAGATCAAACGATCAGGCCTGCTGTGAACCTTAGGCAACGGAGCGAGCTGCCATCACCAGCAGACGCAGAAAAAAAAGAAATGCAACATAAGCTTCGCGACGAGTTAGACCGTAGAAGTCAGCAGAGTTCAAGTGAGCTGTTCTCACCGCCGCCGGCGTTGCGGACACCGGTCTTGATCGCATCCTTCTGGAGTTCGAGCAGCGAAGGGGCGGTCTTGCCGGCGAGGGCCTGCTCCAGCCACATCACGCAACATCACATGGAATCACGTCGGTCGAAATGATCACACAGATGAACACCGAGCGTCAACGAATAGGCATTATCAAGACTACAGGTACCAAAGAGCGAGAAATTTTGGACTGCAGATGATACGGGAAAGGGCCCTGCTGTCAATCCCCAGACATAACACGCCAGAAAAAAGTAAGCGCTGCAAACACCGGATAGCGTCTAGACCTGTACTGTACGACGACGAAGGAATAATTCCCCATGGCAGACTGCCTTTCTTGCCGGCCAATCAGATTCACCTTGTTGGCGTTGGCCACGTACGCCGCGTGGTGCTTGTCGTGGTGGAACTGCCGCGAGCAAGCAAGACAGGCAAACAAACACAAAAAAAGGGCACCCGGATTTTGGTTTGTAAAGCGCCAGTGCCCCCCAGCCCAAACATCCAGCAGCAGACGCAGAGATGCATCGCCAGCACCGGAAAGGGCATAGTACAACGGACGTTTGTCATGTTGATAGAGAAATAACGGCAAGATAGGGCACACGCCGAGACGGCAAGATCACGCGAAGAACACCCGGCGCAACAAGAGGGAACGGCCGAAGATAACACAAGAGGCGCATGCGCGGCAGGAACTTTCCGCCGTGTTTCACCTTGACACTTGACCTCGTCAAAATATGCCACTGGCCATCAATGCGTGTTGGGCACTAGATGTACCTGCGAGCATCGAGGCGCATGCGCGGCAGAAACTTTCTGCCGTGTTTCACCTTGACACTCGACCTCGTCAAAATATGCCACTGGCCATCAATGCGTGTTGGGCACTAGATGTACCTGCGAGCATCGAGGCGCATGCGCGGCAGAAACTTTCTGCCGTGTTTCACCTTGACACTCGACCTCGTCAAAATATGCCACTGGCCATCAATGCGTGTTGGGCACTAGATGTACCTGCGAGCATCGAGGCGGTCTACTTCTAAACACACCATAGGAAATACGCTGATGTCTTCGACACTGCATCTTCTCAACAGTAAGTGCACGGGTTGCTCCGTACAACAGGGTGCGAGCCACCCTCCGAAGTCGAGGTGCATATCCCATGTCGCTGTCTGTAGAGGAAAGAAAGAATAGAAACATTGCCAGGTCGCCCTTACCCCGCCCGGCTTCGCTGCAGCCTCGCGGGAACCCCGTTGCGGAAGAATCAAAACTCTGCCACAACTTTGGACAAAAAAAAAAACACTGAGATCCTGACGATTCTGTGTCACGACCACACCTTCATCGTGGCGGCGTCGATGTGCGGCTCAAGGGCATCGTAGGGGTACGGGAGGTCGGGGAGAGTGTACGGCCCATCGGCGAAGGCGGGGAACGAGTTCGAGAACACGAAGCCTGCGGCGGCCGCGGATGCAGCAGCAGCCTGTTGATAACATAACAAACAACAAGCAAAAGAAAATAGCACGAGGTACTTTGCACGATTGAATGGCGGGGAAGAACTGTATTACATTGCGTGACAACACACGTAAGAAACGAACATAGCGGTGGGATAAACATACTTCAGAACGACGCTTTGTTTAGGAGGTTCTCTGCGTCCCCCATACGTAAACGTGCGGTTCCGCCTGAAAATACTGGGCTGGGTGTGTGTAGGTGCGTGGAAAACAAACGATGATCCACCCGAACGTCGTTCCATGTGTTTGTATCACTACACGCGGTCATGCGCATTCTTCACCTAGGCATGTTGGTCACCTTTTGCCTGCAACAGTAACAACGCCAAAAATGAACCCAACAGCAGAACCTACGACATGTCCTAAACTCACCTTGAGGGCGTCGCCCCTGCTCAGGGAGCCCATAGAGTCGGACACGCTCATCCTCACCGCGGACGACTTGAGCGATGCCCGCGTGGACACCGGCGTACCCACGAAGGCCGACGCGCATGCTGGAGACAAGAACAATTTTGTTAGCACGGAGGTGAGGAATACACTATTTAGTACAACCCCAAGCACGACCACAACATAGAGAGAGTGAGAAAGTAGAGCGACGCCACGCCGGGAAGGGTGTGTGTTGGCCTCAGGCCAGAGTGTATATCTTGCGTTCGCTCAAAACAAAATCAGCGCCGTGTAGTGGGGAGTTTGCCGTGGGCAATTGACAGGCAACGGCCAAACCGCGGGAGCGCGACACAGCAGTGCCGCTGTTCCAAACAAAAAACGGGGCAAAAATGGATCCGGCGTGATTGAGAACCGGGGTGATCCCTGTCCATGTTTGAAATGCTGGCAGTCAGCTTGGGTAAATTTGTTCCACCTAGTTTCCCCCTCGGCAATGATGTATTATCACAAATACGGTATACTACTGTTCAAGGAAGGACGCTGCTCTGTTGGCTTGTTTACATTTCTGT
Source organism: Ectocarpus sp. CCAP 1310/34 (assembly GCA_902602495.3). Classification (NCBI taxonomy): domain Eukaryota; class Phaeophyceae; order Ectocarpales; family Ectocarpaceae; genus Ectocarpus; species Ectocarpus sp. CCAP 1310/34. The sequence goes on along the minus strand of CACKRE030004846.1, from coordinate 74,535 downwards.
TAATAGTGACAACCTGCAAACAGCAAAAGCTGTTCATTCGTACACACACATGAACGTGGTTGTGTCGCGTGCACATGTGTGTACTTCATGCCGAAGAAGCGCAGGGCCCGACGTATAGCAAGGCTTGTTTGGAACAAGCGGGTGGCTGATTCACGGCAGAATCAGGCGAAAGCGTGCATATCTGATCGTTGAGGTTTGTCAGGTGCTGCGCAGAAGTTGAGCGCTCGCAATCGAACAGCAACAACTGACTGCTGTCTCCCGCCATCATGTCGGCAATCACAGGATGACAATTATCTGTTGAAAGCTGAACAATTGTCGCAAAACACAATTGGATGCATATAAGTTGTAGAAACACGTTGATTGACTTCACACCTCCCGCTAAATCCTGCTAGTATCTTTTTCGCGAAGGTACATACCCAGTACAGAAGGTTTGCACATGAAAAGCCAGTTTACCTTGCAACAAGTGTGCACTTCTAGAAATAGGTGAGTAAAATATCGACCGCACAAAATCTTCCCGCCTGTTCGTTCGATTTCATGATTCCGGGTTCAACGCAACTCGACCGGAGGATACAATCATGTACACATGCAATTTCTCTGCCCTCGGGGCAAAGCGTGAGACAAGCTGCCGCGATTCGCAACGGCAACACACTAGATGACCTCACATCCCCCCGGCGCGTTGCAACGGATCCCGCGCCAATGCGCGAAAGGAGCGGGCCAAAAAAATCACGAAATGAAAACACGTGCCTCACATGAGCATTTTTGTGCGCATCCAGAAAACTGCAAAGAAAGCAGCAAGGCAATCACTCCTACCACCGCAACGTGGAAGAGCACTCTCCATAGGTACGGCCCTTGTACTTTTCCCACGGGGAGGAGGTACAAACGCGACCGGGCGTTGCATCATGCACACACCCAATCCTAAATCAGAGGGCGCGAGAGAAAAGAGGCGGGATGAGAGTTTTAGATGAACGCTCTTTGGAAACCCGTTGTCGCTCGCACCGAGGATTGCGGGAAAATGTGTGTACCCACCTGCACCGCTGAGGACAAGAGACGTGGTGAACTTCATGGTGATGTGCACTTAGTAGCTGCAGTAGGAGAGTGTGTGGGATGGAGCATGTGGAGACACACACACCAGAGAGCGAAGGAAAGAGCGCGAGGTGGGGATCTGAACATTCAATCCGCGGTGCCCCCGGCTGCCTGCTCTCCCTCCTGCTCCCTGCTGTCCTCCTGCTCCCTGCTGTCACTCAGCTTGGCTTTCTTTTCACGTACAGGCGTTTGCTGTGTTCCATTCACAGAGCATACCTCTGCCGTGCAGGACGTGAAGTCCGGCGGAGCATTGAAAACCCGTGCAGTGTCGCCAGCCCGCAGTGTGTGCAGCAGTTGCGCACGATACGAGAATGGTAATGTTTAAACACCGACGTAACGCTGTTGCGGCGGCGCTCCTGCTTGCCCACCATCGACATGGAAACATGCCGCCTCTTGCGGCAGGCTTCGTTGCACCCACCCCGATCGCCGCTCAGCCGCAGCGGCGACTTCCACCCTGGTGTGAACCCGTATCGTTCCCGCCTGCTTGGGACTCTAGAAGGCCAGTGCCGGCAAGTAGCAAACCGCCGGCTTCCAACTGCAACTACCGCTCCTGCACCGCGCAAGGTGTTGGACCAACGAGCGCAACGACTTCCCACGCTGGTGCTTCTCCTTCCGGCAGTAGCACGCCGAAGACCGGTGCCGACGGTTCGGGTGCAGGGTCGGCTACTTCTTCATCACCTAGTGCGGTTGTCACGCAAGCAGTGGAAGGGAGCAAGCACCCAGCTGACGGGTTCGCAAACGGGGCTTTGATCCCATTGGCAGCGGAGGGAGGCAACAGCAGCGGGGCTGAAGGAGCAAAGGCGGTACGAGTGGATAAGTGGGGGGAGGCGGCGGAAGGGAACTTGGCGGGAGAGTTTGAGTGGGAGGGCGGGGCAGAGGCTGCATGGACCGAGTTCGAGGACTGGCTCCTCCAGGACACGTACTCCAGGTGTGAACATTGAAATCCAGGTGGTGTTGATGAGCAGCGGTAGGTGAGCTTGATACATGTGGTAGAAAGACGAAGAGGCGACTGCTTGTCCTCGTATGCTACCCGTGGTACACTCCACCCTGCTTTAGACCAACTTTTGCTCTTTGAGGTTGGACGATGTTGGTAACTACGGTATGATGGTGGTGACAATATTGAGCTACAGTTCAAGTATATGTAGTGATAATCAAGCCCGAGCATCTTCATTCTGCACCGCGTTTTCCCGACAGCAAGCAGCCCGGGCTACTAGTAGTACACCATGATCCACGCGTTGCTCGTTTCACCAGTGCTTCGAGACGGTCGTGTTAAGACTTTGGTGTTGATTGTAGGAACGGTGGCGTGAGAAAGAGATGCATCGTCAATCATCAGGTGACCGGAACAAATGAGTTCGCCTGCATGACGCTGTGAGCGATACACGAAGCATCGCTCGTTTGTAGAGAACCTCGGGGACACGGAGTCGGGATTGATTGGTGAAAGATTCCCCCGTTGCCCATCTCCATGCAGCAATTCTGCACCCACCGCCACTGGCCTTGTCATTTCAATGCGTGGGATACCTTTTTTGAGCCAATACTGCACAAGAAAAACTAGTCATCTCCGCGAAGCCATGCCCGCCCCGAGCGAAGTCAAGATGCACTGAATGTGGAACGTTCCACTCTTCCCGAACCCATACCGCCGTATCCTTTTGTGTCAATCGGCCATGAACAGATACGCAATCGGTTCAGGGAAACACGTGTTGTGGCGGCGCATGGTGCGAGAGGTGCCCGAACTCATAGAACGAACTCCGCAGGAGGCGCGGGAGAGATGGCTGAGACTCACGGGGAGGCTCAGCGCGGGCGGTGGAGAGGGAGGGAGCGGAAGAGAAGGGGGGGAGCTTATGGCAGGCTCGCCGGCATTAGACAACTTTTACATTCAGGTAGGCCAAAATGGGTCACAAGCTGTGGTTCGCTCCGTGGTATTGATTGCCGACCAAGGCATCACCTTGTTGTGTATTCCAGCCCTACCGTTGGTAGTCAAGTCCAGTTGTCCCGTTATGCCGCAAAGTTGTACCGGAACGTTCCAACTCTTGAACCCTTCCCGTCCTCCCGCTCTCGAAACGCCTGTTGGCCAACACAACCCAGCCTCCCGTGCTGGAGCAATGGGAGGAGATCGTCGAGGGCGAGGGAATGGGTTCTTTCCGCGGAAACGTGTTTGGGCAGCGAGGCTTGGCCGACGGGACGGCGATGACCACAGCGCCGATCGACGTTTCGGGCAGGAAAATACAAGACCAGGTACAATCCAAAGCTTGCGGCGTTACGGGGTACTTTTGTACCATCCCAATAGAGAGGAATTCTTACAACGCGTTGTTTTCGATGTATGGTCATACTAAGAGATCGGGACCTTTCCAAACCTTATAAGACGAGAATGTCAGACGATAGCCTCCCTGCCCTTTTCTGTCGTGAAAGTTTAGGCATCTAGGTAACAGTTTGGTTTGCCGCTGCCTTTTGTTTTACACAAGTCTGCGGTGGCTTTTCCGCAAGATAAGTCAACCACATGTTTTGTTTTGTGTCACAAGTGTCCAGTACGACTTTTTTGCAGGCTGAGCAAGATGACGCAGCAACGATTCACGTGGGGTTTGCATCCCATAATTTACACAATGACCTGCTGACTGTCGTCCGTCTTGAGTTCTTATCCTTTCCTCCCCCGTGCTGTGTTGCTCTTTGCAGTACGTGGCCACGCAGTGCGGGGTGGTATACGAGCTGGGAGAGAGACGAGAGACAGACTTGGTCAGCCAGGTAGGCCGAGACAGGACCTGGTCTTCTTTGCGCAGACGTTGTGTCCAGTTGATGGTTATTTTCCAGTCTCTGTCACTCGCATGAAATGTTTCACTATTTCGGTTTCGTGCGCTTGCTGCCTCTTGTTAAACGAGACTGTTGCCTTTGCCACCAGGACACAAACAACGAGAAAACAGTCAGTTTTTGATAGACCGTGTGACGCATTTGTTGTCGGGGATGTCGAGGGGGTGCTAGGTTTCCGCCGTTGGTGACGGTAGTCTTGATGTGCGTGCAGCATTCCACATGCAGCACCTCCTCGACAGTTTGCCGGGCTTACCCTGCAGCGTATCGACCAACTGCATCGACGTGCTGAAGCAGAGAAGAGCAGAGATTCGTACCTGCTATGCCGGTGCCCTAGGCTGGATTTCCAACGGTAAGGTAGTAGGTACCTTCACCCCCATATTCTGGTTCTTATCTCTTTTCCGGATGACAGACGATGCGACATCACAACAAATGAAAAACTACAACGTCTTCGTGCCACGTTGTTAAATTTCTTCCTTCCCCGATGGGTGGTGCATGCATCTTAACCTGTGCCCTTGATTGAAAACCTGTGTTATCCAGGCGTCTTCAAAGATGCTCAAGATTGCCCCGGCCACTGTGCTGGCGCTCGCTGGAGCATTCTACGCCTTGACAGCCCTGTCGCACCACATTCAAGTCGAGGTCTTCGTCATTTGATCGAAGGCCAGTCGTCAAACATTATATTTTAAAGCCTCCGATTGCAATAGTAGAACGTGGTAAATGTTTTGGCTTGGGGCGGCGTTTGAGTGCGATGTGAGCTGCGCACCTCTGTTACAGGATGCTATTATAGCACAACACAAGTCCTGCGTTGGGTGCAAGCCTCTTAGTTGATGCTTGCGGGAACCAAGGTGTACCTGGAGTGCACGGGTTGATACCAGCGTTCTTGTTTTTTGTTTCACTAGGTTACGAAGTGGGTTTGGCAAGTAGATTATAGGTCCGTTTGGTATGCTCAGGGGTGGTTATGTGTCGGGAGCGAGGGTGGGGAGTGGAGGGGGGCAGGCGGGCGAACTACTAGTTCCTCTCGCGTTCGCATAGTTAAAACCCAAGGCATTGGTTCAGGCGGTCATTGAACTGCGGAACAGCCCAGGTCTGTTTCTTCCGAGAAGTGTGTGGACGAGAGGATGGAGTACTTTTTTTTTGTACACATAGCCCAGCTGTTTGTGTTTGGTCCCTCTACACTTCAGGCGTTCGTTGGTGTATTTTGGGGAGTACTGTACTATGGTGGCGCGCTCCGATGAGTAACTGGACCTTGCCCTTGTAGCATCTCGACTGACACGCAACGAAAGGTTTCCTGTTTCTGTAAACCACCCTCAGACTGATGGTATCGAACCATCCGACGTCCATCATTGGCAACGCAACGCGCAGGACGTGTTCCCATTCGTGGGAGGCAAGCAAGTTATCCCTTTTGTTTGTGATGTCTTCACAGTTTTGTTGATCCATCCTCGACGAAGTCGTCTGCGGATGTAAACAACATGACGTTTGCACGAAGGGTGTAAGCGCTCGGTGAATGGACGCCTCGCAGATCTACACGACTTCCTTGTCTACAGCAGTAGACGTAGATGCGCACGGAAGGATAAACAACCGGTGTCCCAGTAGTACTCGGTATTGTCTGTACCAGGCCCCGTCGCACGCACCCACCGGATGCAATATGATCTGGGTAACCCAAACTGTGGTTTAGGGTGTCTTTCGAACAAGCAACGTATGCTGCAGCACGGCGCTCATGTCTCCCGGGTTGAAAACCAAAAACATGTTCCCCTGTTTTTTGTGACACAGAGTCGACTCCGAAGTCTACCTGGTGCTGCATGTTGCGCATCTCTGATCTGCAACTAAGGGATCCTAGTGACGAAGTTGGGACCAACATGCATTGCAAGGAATGCCTCCCAAGGATGTGCAATACATGGGGGGTCGCCAAGAAGTCCGAGTTTTCCGCCATGAGAACGAACTCAGGCATCACCGCACGAGGAGATGCGGAGAAAAAGAAACTCTTCGTTGTGTACATCCTCCTTCCTAACCCGGGCTGGTGCGTCAAACAAATGTCTCGAAGGTTTGGACTGGCGCCCAATATAGGGCGGAAACACGCACAACGCCCACGTGTCGTCATTGCTTTTGTTCTCCCTTTACGGTGAAATTGCCGCTGGAATCCACACAAACAATCCTAATCCTTCTGGTAAAATACAACGGGTACGAAAGTATCACGGATATCCGATAGACCAGACACAAAGCCCCCCGAATAGACGAACACCCGAACACAGGAGTGAAAAAATGTGAAACAAACGAAACGCTTGACGAACACGCACTGGCCGTCACGGCCGCAAACCATACTCGTACCGTATAGAACAAAGCACTATTGAGTTTTCGCTGGCGCCTTCGCTTCCTGGTTCTTAGCCGCGTCTTGTCCCATTCTTCGCAGCTCCATTACGGCGGAAGACACAAAATATGTGCCGTAGGCGGTGCTTGCCAGGAGCGACACCACTGCCGCCTTGTGGACGATATCAAGTACTACTTTGCCCCCAGACATGGTTTGATACCGTAACAACAGCGCCCTGCGAGTATCACAGGGGCGCTAAATGTGGAAAGGTGTACGCCTGTGCACAGCCCTCTGAAGCAGTGCCACAGCAGTAAGCTCTCGCCCCTGAGCGACAGTCAAAGAGCCAAGGGATGAGGCCGCGAGGCGGCGCACAGGGGGGGTGGGGGGATTCGTGGCATGTGTCTTTAGTCCTATACGACTTGGATGCTCGTTGATTGGTCGTTTCTTGCCGCCTCGCGGCATGACTTGGCGCAGGAAAAGAGAAAGTACAATTCGCGAGTCGGGATGAACAAGACATAAACACATGCACCTTGGTGCTGCGCTGAAACATTGGCGGACGAAAAAGTGAAAGAGGGGGGGGGCATTCAACGTCATCGAGTCTGGAGGTCAACAACGCGTGTTAGTAGAGGGAAACGACATCAAATCCAAATTGCGGGATCAACGTCCAGATAGAGGCCGGCGGAGGGGTAGGACCTGCGAAGATTTGACAGGACGCCACCGACTGTTGAGCACGACATGTCTCGAGATAAAACAGGCTTCGATTCCTGGATTTGTTGGTTCCATCGTCCGCAACCATTCGAATCTGACAGTTGACCATGCAGTACAGGATCTGCTCAGTGTAGGCAATTCTCTCTGCTGCTTAAAGACCTCCACTTCAAAGAGCCCCTTGTTCCAACATTGCATTTCAATTTGGTTTCAGTGTTGGCCTGTTCGTTCGATTCTTTCCAGGGAACGTTTTGTAGGGGTTCCCCGTACCCGGTTAGTTGTTTCTTAAAGTCTGCCGGGGAGGCATCGAATATGATTCCGAGATTACACAAATATCTTATACATAGTTTTCGGGCGTCTCGCTAAGCTCGCACTTGTCACTCAAAGAGAAGCCAGCATGATACGGTCAAGGGAAGGGCGAGTCAGTCGCGAAAGCGGGATGGTACTCAAGCAACACGTTACATCCTTGGTTCTTGCTCAAACCATCCTCCCATGGGGTGCGAGCAGCTACCAAGTCGAGCGGAGGGCGACGCACTGATGTCATTATATATATCGTGGGCAGTCCTGCGCCAGTCTGGTCTTTGTCTGGTGCTCTAGCTGCTGTGCTTGCGCTTGGTAAGCATGTGATAAATCAAAAAGAAATAAAGTAATCGGAGAACATCGACAAATAGTGCGATACGCCGGGTGGAAGATTTGAAATGTTGGAGGGCTTTAAACACACGGAGCACATCCCTAGCCATGCGCTTTATGTCCGTTCAAGAGCTTTTGCCTGGGGGCGTAGGGACAAGTCTCTTGTCCGTTGTTAACTATTTGGATGGCATGTGATCGGTTTGCTCCGTGACGTGGTCCATCTTCATCTTCACAGCGACGTGCACCTCGAAAGCAGTACTTGAGCAGAGTAGTCTAGTGCGATCCAGAGAAAGGATTGTTATGTTGTTATCGTGCCGGTACAACGTACAGATGGCATCCTGCTTGACCCGTGGTATGTGTAACAATATTCTACGTTCGACTACCCTGTGTTGTGGCACTAAGCAATGGCTTAGCCTACGATGAGTGTTCCCTCGACCCCTCGCCCGTCTCGAAGGCGAGTACACCCTATTGGAAGGTGTTGCTGATGCATTGCTGCACTGCTGTAGACACGTACCTGCCAAGCTATGCACTGAACTTGGTTTTCTCCCCGTTTAGCCTTGTATGTCACGGTGCGCGGAACTCTTAAATATACCGGGAGAACAGAAGGCAGGTCCAGAGTACTGCATACATGTGGCTTGGACTGTACGAGAGGAGAGAGCTGCCCCAAAATGTGACGTGTCACTGCAGTCATTGTACAGCAGTAGTCTACAGCAGTCAGTCAACGAACAGGTACTGCGCAGCAGTACACATGCATACAGCTCACCTTCCTCTCTTCTTCGCTGCTTCGTTCCCCCTTTTCCCAGATTTCTCACAAACAGGACTAACGTCGAGAGCTGACGCTGGGGGTACAGGTGACGCTTGTTGGGCTTGGTTTCTTGGTGAACGCTCACGCGACCGAAAGTACGGTCGGGGGGACGACACCCTGAAAAAAAAAAGGTTCTGAACCATAACGCCTCCGTCATTGCTTAGTCTAACGCCCTCTCTCGAAAACTCGCGAATTTTGCCCTCTGCTCTTACCTCCTCACTCCTCGCCTGCCTCACGGCCTCAAGTCTCGGCTCGCTGTCGGCACGTATCCTACACACCGTGCGTTATACCCCTACAGCCGTGGTCTCGACGCCTATACCTAATTTGCACAACAACGTCGCTCCCGATCGTGCGTGATACAGACTATCATCTATCCATCGAGAGCTCGATCCTGGGCGCCTCGTCAGTACCTATAGTCACTGCTGCTGTCTGGATTGACATCCAAAGCGTCAGCCCGAAGCTATAGGCACATGCGATGAGGCGCGGAGCCCCTGACTGTTGTCTCGACTCATGGATGTTCTTGTTTGCGCAAAATTCGCTGGAGTTACTCATTTCTTGGATGAGAAGCAAATCCAAAAAGTTGAAAGCTGCCGAGTCAGTGATCGCAGATCGCAACAAAGTTCAAGACTGCTGTCGTCTCCTTTCTACTCTGTTGACGACCTTCTGCGATCAAAATGGATTATCGACGTCGACTTAGAATGTACGGATCAGGAGACACGGCGCGCTCTTCGCGGCGAATTTCAGGAATAGGATAGTCTTCGTACCCTCATTCCGAAATACGATGCAGTACCTCTGCCAGGACAATCTCGACCCTCTCATTCATACAAATTGCCATTTTCTATTTTGGGCAGACCGGAGCCCCTTTGTAGTACCAGGCGAGCAACACCTCCAATTCTTCTGGTTCAGTAGTGCTCCCGCCCTTTGTTGGCCCCGCAGAGACTAGGGCTTGGGGGCTTGTCGCTACTCCGCCCCCTGCCGGTGAGCGACCTGGCGGGCGTGATGCGGCGGGCTTCCCTCCATGAACGTCAAGCGTGGGGAGACGGGTGAAGGATATCAAGAGCTTCTGCCCACGAAAATTCCGGGACGAGGCATGTCAGACGTTCATGGACAACGCGAGGGCGGCATGGGGGGCAGAGAGGATCACCCTACGACCCAATACGGTCATCGAACTACTAGACTATAGAACCTAGAGAATTGCTACCTCTTGCTCAGGTGACCTGATCCTCCTCGTAATCGTCCTTGTCCTCATCTGTAACGAAGGCTGCCCATCAGTTGTTGGACGCCGTGACGAGGGGTTCGTTGTCCTCGCCATCGCTCCTCGAACCTGACACCAGAAAGGAAGAAGCGGGTGGGTGGTGAAGGGGATATCACAATGCCGCACTGCCATTCTTCTTGTATGCTGTCAGAGTCGCCGTGTCGAAACCTGCCAGTGCTGATGAAACCACTTTCAATTTGTGCGTAATATTTTGAACGCCGCGCTAGCAGGCGGGGGCAGAAGGCGACTAATGTACTCCACGCACAGCGCGTAACATGATGGTACTTGTGTTTATTTCATCAGCGCTTGTCCGCGTACATGAACGGGACTCAGAGATCGGGCGATGTTATTTATAAACGATGGCGTAGCGGGTCTGCATACAAAACTCTCATTGCAGCAGTAACCCTCCCTCCTCTCAAGGAAACACCGACTAGTCTACCGTCCATGTCTAGTAAATAGTAAATGGGCCCACATTCAGGATGTGGTACCAAGCTTCTAATCTCCCGAGGCCCGAGTTCATATTGTCTACCTGTCCGTCCTGTTGAATCACTGGATAACTTTGCCTACAATGTGCTCTCGCCTCACCTCCGTCCACTTTGGCATTCGCTGCTATAGCAGTGCATTCCGTCGGTGACGGAACTGCTTGAGGTGAGCCCTGCCTTGCTTTGTACCGCGTCCAACGAAGCGCGTTAAGCTCTGGATTTCTTCATCCTGACGATGGACCTATAATAGTAGTGTGGTGTGCGATAAGCAGCAATGAAACCCGGCGAAACGACCCATGGGAAAGAACACGGTGGGGTTCAAAGTCGGCAAACACACGGCATCTAGCACATCTTCATGCGTCGTTTTCAACTCCACCTTGTTCCGCGTCCGCCTCTTTCTCGTCATGACCCGACTTGGGCGAAAAAGAGTCGGTGCGGCCGCACACTGTTCCAGAAGAATATGCGGCAATGGGGAAGAGACCAAACTTGACTACTGTAACAAAACCTTGTCTTTCCCGCTCACTGTCTGCTTTAAGGGTTTCACTTCTCTCTGGCCTTTGTTGGCGACCCTCTTTTCCGCCTGAGAAGCGTAGCAGAAGGGTGGATGGATAGTTGAATGCCACCTACAGGGGACACATGGAGAGGAAAAGTTTCGATTTGAAGCACACCAGGACGAGGAGCAACTGTTGTCCTACCGAGAAGGAAAAATTTGCAATTTGAGAGGTGAGCGAACGAACATACTCCACCGTAACGTCTCATGGTCACGGCTATATTCTATCGGGGGTCCGTTTTGTCGGTGCTTTGTGTGGGGCTGCCGCCTTCTGTAGTCAGGAGACGTTTGAGTCAGAGCATTGCACGTACCTCGTAGTTGGCACGGCACGTCGCCAAGTCGCGTTCGGCGTGCTTGATCATTTTTTCTTGCTTGAGGAAGGCGTCGTTCAACGAGACCAGCCCCGAGCGCGAGAGCTAAAGAGAAGCGATGGAAGGTGGCGGTGCGGGAGGGAAATGTGCACCCGACGGCAACATTGGAGGTGAAGACGATATTAAAACGTCAGAGACTATCGGAAGGATGGAACAACCTACCAATACGGTTGGTGTGTAATTTGTTATTGGTTTGGGGATTTCACATTTTGCAGTTTTGGGGGCGCAAAAATGGAAGGTTTTGAAACATTTCCACGCCGGTGGCCCGCCTTCATTTTTTCTGGGGAGAAAAACCACGGGTTAAAGAGTGATTCGCACCCACCGCGGTGTAAGGCACGGATTATGCTCACACACATACACACATTACACCAGATACTTTTGTTTACAAACTGTATTCTAGCCTTTCAAAAGGTCCGGCGAGTTTTTTTCCTGATCAACTTACCAACAGACGGAGAGAGAGAGAGAGGGAGCGAGAGAGAGAGAGAGTAGAAGAAGCAGAGAAAGGCGAGACCGCCTTGGTCGCTGCGCGACAAATAACCTTTTGTTTTTTTTGTCCGGTGCATGCGGACCAATGGGCTCGCCCTGTGGAATTTATTCTTTTGTTTTCCGGTCTCTCTGCCTGCACGCAAGGGAACTTAGAGTCACATTGTATTAATGAATACAAACTCAATAGCTATTTCCGACGCAGGACACACAATATGGAAATGAAAGTTACCGCACGACTAAGCTGTACGAACATATTGTGAAGAACATCAACGTGCTGCCACAGCACTTGCCTGCCGCTGGGCTTCGACCCGTGCTACCAGCTCGGATTTGATCTCCAAGTCTTCCTTGTCCCGCACAGTTGCTTCTCTCGCCCTGCAGGCGCCTAGCCTGCCCTCGATAAAAGACAGCTGCAAGCTGAGGCATGCGGACCGCGCAATCTAGAGAGAAAATCGATGTATGGCATGCGGGGGCGGAAGGCGGGAGGGAAGACTTACTGTCTGATGCTACACTTGAAGAAGTTCGACCATGTTCACAGTAGTGAACGGCGTCGGAGAGCCAATCCGAGGGAGAGACGGTGCCAGACTTGGGTGCTGATCAGCTGCGACATTCAGTCCTCGAAGGCACCCACCTCCCGCTGGGCTTGGGTCACCCGGGTCCGTTTGGCCGCCGTTGCTGTTTGTGCCCTAGACTCCTCGAAGTCCCGAACAAGTGCTGACTCCCTCTTCGCCTGGCGCTTGCTCATCACGAACATCATGCCTGCGATGAAGACGAGGTAGACGATGCTGAGCACGGCCATCTCCAACAGGTGGCCTGTTTCCATGTTCGCAACAAGCTGACTTTCTTCCATCTCCCTCACTGTACGCCAGGGCGCAGGAAGCTGACACTTTCCGCGCGACAATATCCCGGTGATCTTGAGGACCAAGCTAGGATTGGGAAACCAGGCTAGGATTGGGAAACCAAGCTAGGATTGGGAGGGCACGGCGCAGGTAAGAAGAACGCGATAAATATGTCAAGCAGTAGGTACTTGATGTCAAAACATCAGCAATCCAGCTACAATGGCCACCAATGTTAGCCTGGACGCTTGAAACATTTGGTTCGGCGCAACAACGTGGGTCGGGAGCAGCATCGTGCACAAAACGGGCATCTTGTCAACGCGGCAAGTACAACCGACGACCGAATGACGAAGGTAGCAAAACATCTTGACATGTAACTGGCTGTGTAGAGCATCTATGCCTCGTAACTATCTTCGATGTGGCTTTATGGATTGAAGTATCAAGTAAAAAGCGCCAGCGACTCTTTGGAAGCTTACTACGAGGAGGTCGATCGACTTTATTCAGTCATACTCGCCGCGCGAGCTCGTGACCACTTCGCTTAATTTTTTTTGCGCGGTGGTAGAGCGAGGTGCCAAGGAAAACTGCACCCATAGAATACGTACCGGGCGAGTGTGACTGCCGGCGGGCTTTCTTTTCTGTCCTCGCGAAAAACCCAAGCATGGTAAGGAGTGTGTCAGAAGATGCCAAGAATTTGTCCCCAGCAGACTAAAACCGTATATGCCGTAGACTCTACACTTTCCCGCGGTTGCGTTGTATTTTGCGATACCTGCGACAAACCGGACGGGGTCTTCTATACACCCAGGCACTACGGAGAGAGTGCGGGCGAGAGAGACAGAAGTGCAGCAGAAATAGACAGTGTACTTCTGTAGACGCAACAGATATCAGCCCGCACAGGATGGTGGGCACAGACAGGGTCATAGAAGGGTTGATGCATGGTCGCGGTGCGGCCGGTAGGGCAGGTTAGGCTTGTAGACCTCGAAAAGATCAGTCGCCAAGCAGCCTAAACTACTCTATTTTCAGTATATTCAAATGATCAGTGAAAATGATCAGTGAGAGGGCTTGTAGACCCTAGCTGGTTCTTGCACTTCTGTACTTCTCTGTCCCCTCCCCAATGTGAGCCCTGCCGGCTCACTACAGCTCCTGTGATTTTCCCACAATTCCCACAAGCACGCAGCACACAGCTACCTCTGCATCGGTGGCTCTCTAGGTTCGGGCGAGGGTATGTGTGGGGCTATGGTGATAGTGTATGTGTTGTTAATGTATGCTGTACTCGGCTATTCTGCTGCTGCTGTGTAAATCGCGTTACACCTATTCGTCTAGTCTAGACTTGCATCCCCGGTGCACTTGCCTTTGGTGTGGTTTCCCACGCGAAACAGCTCGTCACCAGGAAGGACACAGAGTTCGAGCTTGGCGCGTGATGATGTCGTTTTGTGAGCAGGTAGATCGTTTGGTGCGTAGAGAGAAAAAGAGAAAGAGAGAGCCAACCGTGCATGGGAGCGTGACCAAAAACAAACTTTTTGGATCGAGCATTCTGCGGAGATGCGGCGCTACCGATTCCGGACCAAATTCAAACCAGCCAATCACCCTCGCTCCATACAGAGGGTGTGGCGTGTGGCGTGTCTTGCATTTGTGCCTCCACCCTCCACCACCCTCCATGCCACCGCCACACGCACTTCCAGCCCTAATCACGACCATTAGTTCTCGGGCGGGTGTGTCGGCTGCAAGCCAGAGCATAAAGCCGAGACCAGTAGACCCTGTATTTTTTGTTGCGGCAAAGCATCTGTTCGAGAAGCTGCAGATATCGTAACCAGCCGTCCTACACAGCAGCTCTCACCCCTTCAACTTGCCGGTCTACACGGTTGGTAAAAAATCCAACTGGTATTCGACTTTTGCTGCTTTCTCCCCCGGATCGGGAATATTCTATGTAGACAAGACGGCGGTTATTACCTGACAAACGTGGCGGTGAGGCTGGACTGGGCCCTTCAAAATTCTAAAATTCTTGCCGTAGGTCCCAGCGACAAGGCACCGGATGGGCGTCCGATCGCCGACAAACTCCTCTACTTAGACCTGCCCAACGACATGCCCGGCACGAACGCCAAACCCCGCGTCTCCGTAGTACGCTGCAAGCCGTGCCACCACGCCCACGACACTGACATACCGAGCTTTCTGCCTGCTGGCCTCACCAGACACGTCCTCAACGATTACACCAACAAATCCCCTCCGTACCATGTCACCGAGGATGACGTATCCACGCCTGAAAGTAGAGAAAATCACTGGCCATCACACTGTTCGCGGACGCGGCGGCGTACTCGCCGCTTTCTAACAAACACACTGGAAAGGCTTGCTTCAACCCTCCTGGGAACGTGAAATGGGCCTACAACACTCACGCCAACACATTCGCTACTGGTGTGGCACACCGGATCGGCGCAGCCAAAAGAATCGTCTTTACCGCAATAGGAGCGGCTGCTCGCGAACTTTCCCGCGCCAAAGGAGAACGTGCATCTTCACCCGGCTACGCCTACGTCACTCGCGACACCTACATCCACCGCTTCAGCGCCAACGCCATACCCGTTGGAGCCTACTTCTGGTGGTTGGACAAAATGTCGTGGCACACCACGACTCCTGACCTTCACATCGTTCGCTTCCTCGACGACCCTGGGCTGATCAAGATCTCCCTCGCCCCTGGTAGCAGCAGCGCCGAACACCACGCCGTCTGCGGTTCCTGGTGTCCACAAGTACATCGCAACAGGTCCTTCATGCGGGGCATTAAGAGGAACGTCGACGAATCTAGAGGAGCCCCAACTTCGGCCACAAGCGCCCTCTTCAGCAACAACAGCACCTTCTTCAGCCGCTGCCGGGTGAACATACCTTGTTTAGGCATCGGATAACGCCTGTTCTTGTATTACCTTTAGTGTGCATTCCCTCGCCGTGTCAGCAGCTCTTTCCCCCACAGTGCAATCTTCCCTTGGCTGGTGACGACCCTGTAATCAGGTTGTACCTTGTATGAACGACCTGTTGTAAAGTCGTGCTCACATCCCCATCGGGGGGGGGGGGGG
>CACKRE030004846.1:31249-52933 GCA_902602495.3 Ectocarpus sp. CCAP 1310/34 | reverse complement strand
TCTCTCTCTCTCTCTCTCTCTCTCTCTCTCTCTCTCTCTCTCTCTCTCTCTCTCTCTCCACGATACATTACAAACGTAACGTCAACATCACAGTGCTGTAATCTCTGGATGAATTTTTATTTTGACGGTTTAGAAATTAGGGTCGGTCGTGAAACCAAAGTGAAATAACATACTCCTAAACGACACCGAACGGTGGGTGAAAACAGACGGGTAGCCCCCTCCCCGCCCCCCATTTTCCGTCCACCATATTTTATACATCCGTGGCACTCTACACTACATACACAAGGGACGTGTTCGTAGAGCTTTTTCTTGGAGTTGCGTGTGATTCGGCGATGAGGTATGTTTGTTTGTAGAGCTGACCTCGAACGACAGAGAGACCAACCGGAAGAAGTTTGGTCAAGACCTCAAGCCCAACACAAACCTTCATTTGCTGCCCTTCACAGCCAGCCCAACTTTAACAGCAGGAACGCAGCTGCTTCCTATTGAATCGCCTTGTGCTATGTAATATGCATCTAATTGATTGCTTCATTATCTGCTAGCACGAACCTGTCATCCCCCCCCTCCTTACAAAACTACCCATGTCCCCACCCCCCACTGTAAAGGATAAGCACGCGCGGTGCAATCTGGGAGACCCGTGAAGACGAACTCACTTGTTATTAACTCATGTGGAACAGCTGCAGTAGCTGTTGCCAAGGGAAGGTAGAGGAATGTCTAAGATGGGGCCGGATCAGCTGCTCAAGCAGGGGCTACGAGATCCTGTCCCCTGTTTTATCCTTCCGTCGGCAGTCACATCTCCCGCACTTTCCTCTGGGCATTAGCCCGCACTACCGTTGGTACTTTTCTACATATTCAAATCCCATAACACTAGCCCACCCTGGAGGTTCTCATACGCAGATACGTAAATCTCGGAACTTGACAATTACTTGTCGAATCCCAAATGAGAGTAGCGAGGATACGAAGCTCCAAAATACCACAATTCACCCTCCCACACCTCTCACTCCATGAGTCGCAAGACCATCGTTTGACCTATAAAAAGAAGGCACAGGAAGTAACGAACTGGTGCTAACAGAGAGGAAACCAACGGAAAAGCCGCAACAGGCGAAGGCTACAAATACCATGACAAGTCGGAACCCAAAAGAAAGGGGAAAAAAGGACACGGAAGAAACGAACAAAGTAAGCGTCGCCGGAGCGACGAAAAAGGAACGAACGTCGTCGGAAACAGGAACAAAGGAACGTCGTCAGAACGGTGAAAAAGAGGGCTGTATCGACAAAACGATAAGATACGCCAAACAATCACCACGGTAGCGTGAGAGCGACAACAAAGGTCACGAAACACGTTTGGCCCGCAAACTCTAAGAAGTAGAGACAAAAATACATCGAAAATGTACAAAAGCACCACAACGTACCAAAAAGACCGGAAACCAAACGTTTCGGAAGCAAAGCAAAGAAGAAGAGGGGTCGTGACACCAAACAACAGCTGGCAAAACCTCGGCAGGGAACAGAGAAAGCTCGACCTGGCGGAATATTGAAGCCAAAAGAAAGAAAACTAGAAAACGAAAACAAATAATGCTATTGTACGAGCAACAGAAGGCAAAAACAACCAAGCATGCCATCTTAATGTGGGCGCCCGACGTCATTAGACAACGAATCGGTCACAACGTCGCTACGCGACGTGTCGATGCCGCGAAGAACACCCTTGAATAGGGCGCTGCCGCTGTGTACTTGGAGGCACCAGGATCCGGAGACGGCGGTTTCGACGGTAAAGTAGCGAACATCGAGCAGGGCAAGCAGGTCCAGGATCGTCCAAGAAGCGGACGACGTAGAAGTCGGACGGCAGAGGTGGTCCAGAAATCTTGCCCAACCGCCAGAGTTCATCTCGTGTCTTGTACCAGAAGAGGGCGCCCACAGGTAAAGGAGTGTTGGCGAAGCGACGGTCCCATGTTGAACGGGAAACAAGCGAGCAGCCCGAAGGCAAAGCTCGCGCACCTTGAGCACGCGCCAATTCCCTGGTAGCGGCACCAATGCGCATCGCACAACAACGGCGATTTGTTTGGCGATGTTGGTCAGGCGAACCTGCCCAGTACCGGAGAATGTGCCGCTGGGAATGCTGCAGGGCCATCTCACGCTCCCAAGAAGGACGCAGAAGGCCCTGCCAATGTGTCTGATATAAGACAGCCATCGTGCCCCTACGGCCACGGACGGACTGGTGGCCACTAATACGTTCAATCTCTAAACGTTCAACCGGAGTCGACACGTCGTCTTCCGTAACATGGGAGGAGATTTGTTCGCATAAAAGTTCAGGACGTACGGAGTAAGACCAGCAGGCAGAAAGCGCGGTAGATCATCGGTGTCATGCGGATTGACGCAAGGCTTGCAACGCACAACCGAAACACGAGGTTTCAAATTTTGACCCGGCAGGTCCGAAGAAAGATCCAAGTTAAGCAGTTTGGAAGCCAAAGGACGACCGTCAGGGCTGTCAGAACACGGGCCCACAGCCAAGATTTTGAAGGGGCCAGTCCACAGTAGAGATAACTTGGCTTTGAGAACCTTATCATCTGTGTCTGAACGAACGCAATGTCGAATAGTAAATTCGGAGTCATACACCCAAACCCATCCACCAACAGTGTAAGAAGGAAGCTTATGGAAAGCGTCCGATAGAGTGGAATTACGCCGCTCAATCTACGAAACGGACAGGTTATGCTGTTCACGCACCAAGTCGTAAGAACGACGTTGGCGATCAGCAGCAAGATCGCAATATTCGAGTTATCACGATGCAAACTTTGGTGGCCACGCGCGTAAGGATGCTCAAGAACAGTCATCGGTAAACGAGGCAACCGATTCATATGCACCTCATTGGGCGCTAAACCGGTAGCGGCGCTAACGGAATTGTTTTAAGCAAACGCGGCGTGTGGGAGATGAATGTATCAATCATCTTGTCGTTCGTTGACGACCTTAGCCAACATCTGAGCCATATTGTGGTTGACACGCTCCACACCCCCATTTTCATTGGGATGGTACGAGCTAGTAGCCACTTTGCGGATAGCAAGACGGCCACACACGGCTTGGGACAGTTCAGAGCAAAACTGAGAGCCGTTGTCAGACAAAAGACTCAACGGGCAACCCTACAAAGGGATAAACCTGTTAACAAGGATGTCAGCAGTGCCTTCGGCGGTGAATTCTGCAGACGTCACCGCGTACATATCAGCACGGCGGCTGAAACGGTCTGTAAAAGCAGAATGTATGTGTTGCCACGCGGTGTCAACGGAAGTGGACCAAAATAGTCAATACTCACCGACACACCAGGGCCCGAAGGCAAAGGAAGGGACATGGTAGGCCACCGAGGAGTCTGACGAGACGATTTACGGGCTTGTCATCCTAAACAATGCCGCACCCACCACTTCGTACAAACACTCATGCCAATCCACCAATAGAAACGTTCCAGCATGCTAAGCGTGCGAGCCGCACCGAGGTGACAGGACGCATCAGCGTGGCAGACTTGCATGATCCACGGACGCATGAGCATGGGGACATAAATCCGAATGGGTTCATCGTTAAGAAGGCGAGCAGCACGTCCGCCAGGACGCGTGGTCGTGGACGACGGGGTCGTTGTTTGCTCGCGAACAAGCAAGACCAAACCATCATCGTCAACATGCAACCGGCCTTTGTTAGACAGGTCACGAATCTCCGAAAGAGAGGGTTGACGAGCGGACGGCACACGGTCCAACAAATCCGAAGGGAGGACCGAAGGCCGACCCAGAAGGATGAAACGAATGGNGTTGTTTGCTCGCGAACAAGCAAGACCAAACCATCATCGTCAACATGCAACCGGCCTTTGTTAGACAGGTCACGAATCTCCGAAAGAGAGGGTTGACGAGCGGACGGCACACGGTCCAACAAATCCGAAGGGAGGACCGAAGGCCGACCCAGAAGGATGAAACGAATGGCTGCATCACACACAGGTTCGTTACGTTGTTCGCGAGCCCAATCAGCATGCGAGAAACGTTCGACGGACACCCGGAAGGCTAGATTCGCCAAAGAATGCAAAGCCGCCTCGATAGAAGGGGGGGCTGAGCGAGGTGTCGACCGCAACCCATCCGAAGATAGAGCAGCAATGGAAGCCGAAGGCGAATTCGCGCGAGAGGTTGACACCAAACGCGACAAAGACTCCGAAGAGTCGGGGGCTGCAGAAGGCTGCAAAGCAGGAACAACCGCAGTTGTGGTAGGCGTCGGAGACGCAGTCTCCACTCCATGAGCCAGAGACGCGGAGGGAGTCAAGGATAAACCACCAACACCAGTAGTCGAAACCCAACTGGGCAAGGCTGGTGTCATCGACGGCGACGAAGGCTCCGTCAGAGACCGCCGAAACGGTCGAGAGGGAGTGGAAATCCGCGTGGGAGACAANGACGCGGAGGGAGTCAAGGATAAACCACCAACACCAGTAGTCGAAACCCAACTGGGCAAGGCTGGTGTCATCGACGGCGACGAAGGCTCCGTCAGAGACCGCCGAAACGGTCGAGAGGGAGTGGAAATCCGCGTGGGAGACAAAGCAGGCTCATCGTCAGAAAAACCATTATCAATAGGCGGGAGTGGCGTGCCTGCCACAGCTGCCTTGCGACGACGAGTCCTGGTNCAAAACATCATCGAAAGACTGAGGTAGGGAACCGGACCAAACGATGGGAGGTCGATTGCGCAATCGCGACCGAGCCGAACGGCGGAACATCTCGGGCGGCAAGGGAGCGATCTTGGGCGAAAACGAAACGACGTTCCAAACGCCCGATGAAGACGAGAGGCCTGATGGCGGTAGACGCGGACCGTGCCGACGGAATCAGCGAAGTCAGCCGTACAGGGGGCAAGCCCACCCAAGACCGAAGTCGGGGAATTAGGAACTAGCCCACCCAAGCCAACACCCGCGGCCTGATCACCGGAAGGGGTAAGTCCACACGAACGGATGAAAAACACCGCCTCCTCATCCTCAGCTGGGGTCAGACGGCTGCGACCCGAACGGTCGCATTCAGCCGCAGCGACCGGGAGGCGTGAGAGGAAATCAGCGTTGCCATTTGCGGAACCCTTGCCATACTTGAGAGTGTGATTAAAGGCGGTAAGATATTCCAGCCAGCGCTGAACGCGGGCATTGTTCTCCCCCACTTAGCGAAATGCTCGAGAGATTTGTGGTCGGTAAAAATGCGAAATTTCGTACCCCACAAGTAACCGCGAAGGCGCTTGATACACCACACGATGCTACCCGCCTCGAGATCGAGGGGAGTCCAGTGACGCTCTGAGTCCAAAGTAGCCCGGCTGATGAAGACAATTGGGCGAACGGAACCATCTGGCTGTTCCTGTTCGAGAGTCCCACCAAACCCATCGCGACTAGCATTACAGTAAAGATGAGAAGGTCGCGAGCCGTCTGAAACGGCATCCCAATCTGGATAAACCAAAACAGGAGGATTAGCCAACTCAGCTAATAAAACGCGAACGGCTTGCTCCATGGAAGGGGTGAAGATAAACTTCTCCTGCTTCTTGAGTAGAGTAGTCAAAGGTCGGATGCGTTTAGCCATGTTGGGGAGGAACTTACGGTAGTAGCTGAGACCACCGAGAAGGGAGCGTAGTTGCTTGACATCCCTGGGCATAGGCATTTTGGTGAGGGCCGAAACCTTGGCACCGTTAGGCCTAACGCCGTCAGGGGAGATGGTGTGTCCGAGGAAGTCTGCTTGAGTAGCGCCAATAGTAGCTTTCGGAGGCGTGGGTTTCAAGTTGTGCGCACGCAAGCGTTCAACGAGTGCGCGCATGGTACCAACATGAGTAGCAGGGGTGTCATCAAAGACGATCAAATCATCCAAGTACGATGCAACACCGCGGAGATTTTTGATGACTTCGTTGACAACTTTGCAAAACCACACAGGGGCAGCCGAACTGCCTTGAGGCATCTAGTCAACCACTCGAAAAGCCCTGAAGATGTCACAAATGCCGTCAAAGTGATTGTATCGCGGTGCACCGTGATTTGGTGGAACGAAGATTTCATGTCGAAAAGGGAATAAATTCGCCCTTGCAACAACTTGTCCAAAGTATCATCGACGCGAGGAATCGGAAGCTGACTCAAAGCACAAAGCTTGTTGAGCTTGCGATAATTGACGGTGATGCGAACACCACCAGATTTCTTCAGTATGACGACCAAAGGGCTCGAGTAAGGCGAGGTCGAATGTTGGATCAAACCTGCCGCAAGATATTGGTCAAGGATCGCGTCAACTTGTTTCGCTTTCGGGGGATTAATGCGGTAGGGGCGAGACGTGACGGGTGCGCTGCCAGGAGGAACTGTAAGCTTAAAAGAAAAAAGCGAACAAGATCCAAAGTCGGTCGGAGAACTCAAAAACACATCATGGTATTCGCACAGAACGTTACCAAGCTGAGTAATGACATCGGGAGTCCAACCCGGGCCGTGGAGATCAAAAGTATTCTCACGGAGATGGCATGGGAGCTTATCCCAGACCTCGGAGAAACTTTGACGCTGTTCTGGCGTCAACCGCTCGAGCAGAGCAGGCGAAGGCGACGAAGAGGAAGAACTGGCGGAACCAAAGTCCCCTCGGTCGCTTGGCGACGGGACGGGTCGCTCGTGCAATTTATACACAAAGGGGTCAGAGACGGAGTGCGTGGCAGACGAATCAACGCAACCTGTAGAAGCAGGACCAGGGACCCAGCTGTCTGAAGCAGCGGTGGATTCTGAAGCCGCAGTTTGAAGACCATCGCTCAAACTGTGGCGAGAGACAGCGCTAAGAGGCACGCGAAGAAGGGGAGCCGAAGCTGTACCTAGAACGTCGCCGGGTTCGAGAGACGAGATGCCCGCAAGAGGGATTCGTTGGCAACTATTTTGCACAAAATGTTCCTCGGAAGAAAACATAGCACATTGAGGGAGCATATCCACTAAATAGTTACCCACAAGGGCAGGCGAGCCATCATTACGTACCAAATCGACCTGAATGAGGCTATGCTCTGGGTGAAGTTGAACGGAGTATTTGTCTGCATAGCGAAGTTGGTAACTTCCATCCGTTGCGGACAGATCGTGAGCGAATGCCGTGGCACCACAAGTGTCATGTTGGGCTAATGTAAGCTCACCAAAACACGGTCACCAGGACGTTTCGCACGCGAAGTGCGGTAAGAACGGTCACTAAACCGCATCCAACTTGTATCTCTGTCGAGGAGCACGTCATGATGCATGACGCCGTCAGGAACAACGTGTGCCCAAACAGCAAGGGAGCAAGTAGGAAGGTTCTTACGGAGAAACTGAACACTCAAACGGACAATGGTCGAAGTTTGGCTCGGCGCAGATTTCCCAAAGCCACCCCAACAGCGAGATTGGGTGTGTTTCTCAGACAACGTTGAAGCAGCCGAAGCCACTTTCATGGATTCCCATGCAGGAGCACTAATGAAAGACTGCGGAGAACCCGTATCCATAAGAGCGATACACCCTAACTGCACAGAGGCCAAACCGCTGTGGAGGAGGATTCTGGTAGTGAAAGAGTCGTCATCGATGGTCACAACACCACCAACCAAATCCGGACCTTGCTCTGGGAGCGAGGAGGAGGACGACGGGATGTATTCTGAAGACACGACCCAAACGGCGGTGTCGTGATCCGACGGGACATTCGGAGCATATTGCGAAAATGACGCGAACCGGTCGGTCGATGGAGGGCACGAAGCCGTCCGAAGGCGCTGGTGTGTGGAAGGGTTAACTTCACACACCGCAGAATGAAGGGACGACGTAGGAACGTGGTCGGTCGGGGGCAGCAACAAGAGCTGCGCTCGGGAGGCGGGGCACAATGTCGTACGTACGTTCTGTAGGGCGGTGCCTAACAGATTGAGGCCGCACCATCTAGATGTGCATCCAACGTCAGGATGATCGGCCTGGAGGCCAATGCCCCAAACACGGTCGTAAGGACTGGCTTCGGCAAGGATTTTGTCACCAGATCCGAGGAGATGAATTCGTAAGTCGGAATTTTGACTAAATTTTGCGCAAGAGCCAGTGAGCACAATGTTTTCGCGTTCTTGTTCCCAAAGCGATTGGTCGAAACCACGGACCTCACGGCCAAACTTTTTGTGTAAGGCCGGGTCTGACACTCGCATGACGTTCTGTAAAGCACAGCGATCTCCGAAAAGACGGGCCTTTTTCTGCAGCGAAAAATTGTTCGGCACACGAGTACACAACGTCATCGACCGTGAAGGTCGACGGTGTCCATTGGGAAAAGGGGGAGGGCGGCTTCCAAAAGAAAACCATGTCTGGAGTACAATTCTCGGCAGATGGGTCGAAAACGGCCGGAGCAACATAGGCCGGAACGCCCTCAGTGCTGTTAGTCGAAGCTGGAGTCGCAGCCGAAGATGCGGAGTCATGATGGACAGCATGGATATCCATGGGGGTGGTCCTTGTAACAGCGGAAACCGACGAAGAATCGACTTGAGTCGGATTGCTTGCATTAATTGGGCCAGCAACACTGAGCTGGGTGCACCCCATTTCTAAACCTGAAGGAACGCCTCGTAAGGTGTTCGGCAACAGGTCGCCTTCGCTGGGAACGGCTGCCAAAGCCGGGTTAGTTGAAGAACTGAACCGAGCATGGCGCTCCTGGCTATTCCCCCGTGACAAGGTACGCGAGACCGCCGGCTGTTCGGAGGTCACTTCGGGGGCGTCCTCCCGAAGCGGTGGTGTCAACACTGTCGACGTCGGTCGCAGCAGCCTAGAAGTGGGTGCCGTTGTGCGAGCGTGCGTCGGAGAAGGTGGGGCTTGTAAAGACGACCCACGGTCGAAATGTCGCGTGGCGGAATCTGAGGATGTCCGGTGGTCGGACCAGGGGTACAAAGCGATTCGAAGCCAGACGAATTTGACCCTAAAACTTGCCGGTCGGAACCAGTCAAGTTAGCTATCGGTGCAACAGTCGAAGGCGGACCCTCAACGGAAGCGAGCATAGACGAATTGAGCGTGTCCGAAGAAGCACCTGAGGCAATCAATTCGGGCAATTCTTCATCAATCGTACAACGGTCATGGCTACTGCCGATCCTATCTGCAGACGACGGGGGGAGCGAACGNCACTTCGGGGGCGTCCTCCCGAAGCGGTGGTGTCAACACTGTCGACGTCGGTCGCAGCAGCCTAGAAGTGGGTGCCGTTGTGCGAGCGTGCGTCGGAGAAGGTGGGGCTTGTAAAGACGACCCACGGTCGGAATGTCGCGTGGCGGAATCTGAGGATGTCCGGTGATCGGAACCAGGGGGACAAAGCGATTCGAAGCCAGACAAATTTGACATTGAACTTGCCGGTCGGAAGCAGTCAAGTTACCTATCGGTGCAACAGTCGAAGGCGGACCCTCAACGGAAGCGAGCATAGACGAATTGAGCGTGTCCGAAGAAGCACCTGAGGCAATCAATTCGGGCAATTCTTCATCAATCGTACAACGGTCATGGCTACTGCCGATCCTATCTGCAGACGACGGGGGGAGCGAACGAGAGGTGCTCGACGAACGAGAACTCTTTGGCCCCGAAGGTCCAACGGATCTGTTCCCCCACCTCAAGACAGCACTCACGTCAGACTGATTAGTTTCCGACAAAGCAGCAATCCGACGAAGCGAGGGTGCAAAGGTTGCAGACGATAAGTGCGATGGCGAAGGTGGCATGTGAGCATTTGGCTGAAGACCGACCTAATCAACACTTGAAAAAACAGCGTGCACCTGACGCTGTCATTAGATAGCACCGAAGTGCGAGAGCGCGTAGGGAGAACATTTACCGAAGTATTGTTGTGATTGCTTAGGACCGAATTGCTAGAGGCAACAGAGCGCGTAGGGATAAGCAGTACCGAGGTAGAGTTATCGTTGCTTAAGACCGGAGTGCTAGAGGCAACTGAGGGTGATACACGCGCGTCTTGTGTTGAGCGAGACGAAGTTCCCAAAGATGCTGGAGGCGGTCCGAGGGAAGGAGGCGAACCACCGTCGGGGAGTCATTCGGTACAAGAACGGCCGCCATTGTGGAAGTTACCAGGTTGGCGTGCGTTGTGATTGGTCGAAACCATGACGCCAGACGAGGGACTAGCTTGAGCATGCGATTGGGGTTGATAGACGGACAGAGCACCGGTGTGGTGGGTGTTGCCAGACGTCTGTTGTGTATGATGATGGTTACCCGCGGAATGTTCCGCGGTTTGACCACCGTGGTGTGATTGTTGGTGGTGATTGTGAGAGGAACTACCACCGTCGGAACGGCGAGGCCCAGCGTGATTTTTACGCTGAGAGGAGGAGGAAGAAGCCTGCCGGTGGCGTCTACCCTGATTGTTATTGCGGCCATCTGAACCCTTACGCCTGAAGGATCGCATGCGACCATGCCAACGTCTAAAGGCAGCAGAGTCGTCATTGAGGTGGCCCAACTCGGGATTCAACAACCCACAAGAACTCGTGAAGGAAGAAGCACATTGCTTCATGGAATGGTCATCACCGGAACAGTTCAGACAGCGGTTTCTGTTTTCGCGGAAGGCTTGCGATTGAGCCTCTTGTGTCAACAAAGGAGTCCATAAAAAGGATCATCGGTGTTACGAAAATTAGCGGTGAGGGCGTATACATCAGACCAGTCAGCTTGCAAAGCAGACCACGAGTTGTAGCTGTGCGTGAAAGGATCCGCGACTTGAGGTTTCACGGGCAAAACCTCAGGGTTCTGTGCGGAGCCGGATGACCACTGGCCCGAAGACACAGGGGCGCGGTGGTTAGACCGCAGAGGTTGCGGAGAGCCACGCGTCGAAGTCAACGAAAAATAAGATGAACCACCGATGGCCGGGGTTTTATTAGTCGCCAAAGGCGCGAACGCCTCCCACATAACTGCAATTGACTCAAAGGGAGTGACCGCAGTGGCCAAAGCACCCGGGTACAAAAGCGGAGACAGACTCGGAAATTGCTCGTCGACCGAGTTTCGCACTATTTCGAGAACCATGGATAAACTAGGGGCCAAAGTACGCTTAGAGCCAGTCACAGACGAAACTAACAAGCGGAAAGCCCGAAGATAATCCCTGAAAGGAGTACCATCTGCTACACCAAATTGTTGCAGCCGCTGGTCATGCAGCCCCACAGGATTGAACAAACCCAACGTGGGCGCTGTGGAGGTGCCGACGAGGTCGGGGGTGCCGCCGAAGCTGCGGGTGCCGCCGAAGCCGCTGGGGCTGCCGAAACAGCGCGGGCTGCCGAAACAGCGGGAGCCGCCGAAACAGCGGGAGCAACTGAAGTCGCAGTTGCCGCCGAAGCCGTGGAAAGCGGGGCCAGGGGGATCGGCGACGCCGGGCGGGGGGTAGCCGAAGACCTCTTGCCGGCGCCAGCGGTCGTTGCTCGGATCGCAGGGCAGTGGCCTAATCCAACATTGGAGCAACGGATCTGCCTTTTACCACAAAGTCATATCGAGTAATTTCCCTTAAGGTTTATCCAAACAGGTGTTCTTGCAGGCATGCACTTTCGAGAAAGAGAGTTTGGCGAAGACTGTGTCGATTCTTCCGCGCGATCCAACTCATCTACCTCTCGGTGTAGAGAAACTCAACTCATGCAACATTCTCACGTAACTATCCCCGTGTCTTCAATAATCACGGTGCAACATGCAGTCATACACCCCCCACCGACTCCCCCGCCCAAAACACGATCGCTTGAAAATTTAGAACTGTTCCGCCGGGCCGGATTATTGCGTTGTGGAAAGAGAAAAAGAGAAAGATTAAGTTCCCCCCCTTCGAAGAGAGCCTTCACGGGGAGGGGGTGCATCTCTTCGTGCTTCAAATCAAACCTTCCCCCCTGGGGTGTCATCTAGCGATGGCGGAATTGGCCTCACTTCCCACCCTCCCCCCCGCCTCTCTCCCTAGAATGTACCCATTACCTGCTCTACTCTCCACAACAATGTTGAACATTATATACCCGTTGCGTCTTCCCTTCCTTGCTGCTATCAGTATATGGCCACGCGTATGGTCTCGCCTCGTGCTCAAATTCATTTCAAAACTTTTTCCGAACAACTACAACTCGCTCCCCCCGGGGGGGCTACCCCCCTTAGTATGTCAAGACACTCGATATAACAAAAACGTAATAGCTTGTAGGTTCCTACCGTTCCTGGTGTGTTCCTTTCGTCAGTCTACGTGTAGCTTAGGCATCATCTTTCCTACTTGCCGGTTTAGCCTTCCACCCTTGCCGAACTATACGAAGCACGTCCCCGACCTTCTCACCCTGCTTATCTGGCCAACCCACTCTCAATCATTTACTTTTCAGTTATCAATTCAGACGGGGGCTCGTTCGACATTTGTTCATTGAGTGGATGTTCGACAAATTGACTGCTGTCAGTTCGCGTTGTTGGTAGGTCGTACGTACAACGCACCACTGGAAGAGTGCTGGAATAGTGACCCGGTGGCTTGTGGCCTCAGTGTAGTGTGATGACTTGTTGTAAATGGCAAAACGTCTACCTTCTCAATTTTGTTCTTCGGTAGATCAGGAAGTTACAACCTTCTACCCTGCAAGTTACATTTTTCGATACCACCACTCCCTACCCCACCCCTCCCCGTACACAAACAACAACCTCTCACGTTAGATTTACTCATTGCCACTTTGCCATTTTGCCCTTCCGTCTTCCAATACCTTGGCGTCGAGGCAGTTGTCGCGGCGGCTACATGGAGTTTGAAGTCACAGATGTTGGTCCAACTCTCATTTCCGTACAGAAAGGAATCAGTTCTAGATTGCCACATGTACCTTGGTCTCTCATTTTCGACGCCTAGGACTTCCTTCTGTATCACCCCGTCAAGATTCAGAGATAAAACAAGGAACTTCACTGTATTTGAAAGAGCTTATGAATCTTGCGGCAAAGAAAAACATTCCTGTTATGGTGGAGGGCCCGGAAAACCGACGGAAACGGGGCTTGTCGAAGCGCCAAGTCGATGACAATCTGGTGATTGTTTGCCTGCCATTGGTTCTCTTCTTCCGCTTAGACTCTCGCCAAGGAGAGCTCGCTTGGTACATGATGCTCGGTAGACAAGCTGGTGTTGCCATGGACCTTAGTACATGATGCTTGCCGTGATGTTCTTGGAGACCTTGAAGGTGTCGATCTCCTGCAGGCCCTTGTACAGCTGCCTGTAGAACGGCTTCCTGCTCCGACTGCAACATCACCACGAACAATAAAGAGGGGCCAAAATGTGACACTCGCAAGCATAAGTGTTGCCATTTTTTTCAGTTGGGTCGGTGTCGGGTGTGGAACAAGAGAGAGGGAGAAGCACAATACATCTCATTATAGAACTGGGGTACACAAAAGGGATCATGGGTTGCCATTCGCCGATGGAGAGGAGGTTTCAGGCTCATGTAGACGTAAGCCATCGACAACTCACCAGATCTTGTTGTTCCAAAAAGGATTGAGGGTGGGCTCAGACCACATGTAGCGCCAGGCAGTGCTCTCCCAGTGGTCGTACCTGATCACGAACCGGAATAAATAGAAGCGTAACCGGATCGCAAATAATAATAATTTCCAATAGAAAGTAGACCGTCTGGCATGTGTCGCTCAACCTATGCTGCAGAATCTTGAGCACAATACACGCCTGTGGATTGTTTCCTGTAGGCATCTCTCCCTTCCCTGTAGACATACCTTGTAGAAAGATTATCGCCAGAGATCTACAGCATATCTCCTGGCAGATGCACCAAACAAGAGCATTTTCTTGTAGAATCGAACCAGGTTCGTCAGGCAACAATAACAAAAAGTGGTGCAACCAAACAGCGGCTACGTGATACCGAAGAGTAATTCCGCCCTCATATCCCCCGTTCGTATTTTCGTCTGTCTGTCTGCCCCCCATCTCCTGGTTTCTCTCTGTCCCTCTAAGGTACAGATAGCGACGCTCACCAGGTGCCAGGCTTGAAAGTGTCGGTCGTGTCGAGGTTGAACACCTTGCCCCACTGGATTCTGTGTATGAGGGTGTGGTCAGAGGCGTGGACGATGCAGGACAGGAACACTGCCTCATGGAGGTCGGGAGGGATATCGTTTTTCTTCATCACCCTGTGTCGTGAGTGTGGGGAGTAGGGGCGAGTGGTCAGCAGGGTAAGCCCGAGGGGAACGATGATGTCGATGGCTGCGATGCTCAGAGGCAGTACATGTCAAGATGTCCATCGATGAGTAGTAACAGAGTTTCGCATTGCCGAAACTATCTTCATGGTTAGTGCGGCCAAAAGCCGATCTTCTTCAAAACACAGCTGGGATCAGCGAGGGGTTTGGGGCACACAGAGAGACGCCGGAATGGCGTTCAGTAGTAGTATCGTATTGCACCAACCATCCCAAACGAGCTGTATCAACACGAGCTGAAGAAGCTTCCGACTATCAACCAATTCATCGGCCTTTGACAGAAAATGTCTACCCTGCAAACCAAGCATCGAAAGCGAAACACGCAACAAAGACGATATAGGTATACAGTAGTGGGGTGGAGGGGCGGGAGACCAAGCAATACAGAATGAGACTATCTGTCTGTTTGTCTATCTGTCAATGTCTTTATCTTGATCTGTATCTTCCCCCCCTCCCCATCCTCTATCTTTCCCTCTCAATCCTGCTGCATACTTCCCTGCAGGTTTCTCTCTGCCTCCATCTTGGTGCTGCTGTTACTGCTGCTATCTTGTCATCTGAAAATCATTGGTCATCTAAAAACCGCGACACCAGGCACCCCTTTCTTCCCCTCTCTCCAGCCCCCTCCCTCACCGGGTCAGCACTAGGCGAGCGTTGAGCAAGAAGTCCGCGAAGGGAAGCTCTAGGTCAGCCCAGCGTTTCTTGTCCGCGTGATCGGCTCCTAGGGAGCTCATGTTGTCCCCCTCCGACACCACGGAGTCGCGGGTGGCGACGGCGCCAAGTCCAGTCCACTTGTTGCGTTCGTTCCTGTCCAAAACAAAATAGTTGGGGGGGGGGGGCGACAACATAAACTTGTTGTCTGAGCCGCGATCCCGGTGGAGCAAAATATGTCGTGATACTTCACAAGATCAAAATAGCCAGCAAACACAGAAAAAAAAAAAACGACTCTTTCTTATTCACAAGTGACAACAAGCAGTTCAGTGGAGGTACGCTTGCATCGTCAGACGTGGGTCACAACATGCCTGGGGTGGGTCAGGGGCCCTTGGGTGCCGTACTGGAGGCCGTGGTGCAAGGCGGTGGTGGTCCACGTGCTCTCCGACAGCTTCTCCGTGACGCGATCGTCCACGAGGATGCGGTCGGCGAGAGAGTTGCCCATCATGTGGCACTTGGTGTGCGCGCTCCCGCTGTGGTAGTGGTGCAGCAAGCCGTACATGCGCTCCCGGGAGTGCCAGGCCTCCCCGTTCACGACGAACGAGACGATCTTGTTCTCCCACACGCCGTTGTTCTTCCAGGGCTCGGGGTTGTAGTCGGCCTGTTTCTTGGCAGCGGCAACGGCAGCCTGTTTCTCGGCGGGGGTGAGCTCCTTGGCGCCGGGGAGGGACTGCTTGGGCTTTGATCGATCGACAGTGTGGCAGTTGTTGATGAAACGATGAGATTGGGCGCACGAGCGGACGAGGGGAGACAGAAAACGTCGTGAGCGGGTCATTTGCTATGTGCGGATACGTGGTGGTGAAGAGGAAACGCGTGTGTTTGGGGGAGAGGGAGCCCAGGCCGCCTGTTAAAACACGTTGTTCAGCCCGATATAACACGTGTTGTCGCCAATTCCAAAGTCATGACAGAATACATCGGCAGGGATGGTTGCAAGCGACTGTGAACGTGTACGCACGCACGGAACCCGAGAGTTGGTGGTATCTCTTTGAAGCAGGCGCCGGCATCACAGTCAGCTATATATCGATACCCACAACGCATCGAGGACACAAACATCCGAGTTCGATGTTTGCTGCAAGGCACGCAGCATTCCGTCGATATCGTTCCCGACAGCTAAACAGATGATCCCCCCCCCTACCTCCCCCCACTCGTCTTCATTCGGAGCAGTTGTTTGCTGGTTTTGGGACCCACGGAGATACGACGTCAACGACGACCGAAGATGTAATGAAAATACGGCGCGAAGGCACGTGCTGTAGGTATTCAAGCTTACCTGAGGGCGCCTGCGAGTCTTGGTGTAGCGCATGCTCCAGCTCTTGATGAGGGTGCTCTTGCCGATACCAGACTGGTAGGTTACCCCGACTGGGCGGATCATGAGGTCCAGGAGGCACTTCTCGACGTTCACGTAGTAGTGCCGGGTCTCGTACAGCGGTAAGCCGTCGTTCGTGGTGCAACCGGGGAGAGACTTGAACGCAGCCTGGCGAATCGTGCGTTGGTCGCGGGTGGGGGCAGTTAGGAGGGATTTATTGTTACGTCCTCAATAGAGGGCGTTTTTGTGAGGGGATGGAGGATGGGAGGTTACGAAACATTTGTTGAGTATCATTTTCGTATTCTACTCCTTGTGTAGTCCACATCGCGCCCCCCCCCCCTTCTTGTATTGTAATGAAACCCAGGTTGCTTCCTGTACGAAGATAATAATTGACGTTTATTCCACGGTGTACTGTGTTTGCTCTTGCCTTTTCGGCTGCCTCGGCTTCATGGTCACGGCGGAGGACGAGACACAGAGTGCATCCCTCCATGCACTCGATGATATCGTTGTCGGTGTTGGGGACGCGCCAGAAGAGGACAGAGATGAAGCAAAGCACTTGACCGATAATAAACTTGACGAAGTACCTGCTCCGAGAGCCAAAAACGGGACAAGGTTGAAAATCTCGTTGTCAGCGCCGCGACGGAGGCGAATGTCACGTTTCGTTGCTGCCGATAATATACATAGTGGGGGTGATGGCGTGACAAAACAGTCTCACGTATCACTACAATAGAACCTCTCTAGAATCTCCATCCTGCAGGATTCCATGTAACAATTGAAACGACTCATTGCGTGATGAAGAACTTGCTTGCCACCATAGATATTCGATTCAATCATGGCAGACAAGAAGTACGAACGACACACCGAACAAGACACGATGAAATTGCTCTCCCTCACATTGGGATTTGAATGGTGTGGTGAGCTCTGTACAGCTTGCCGTAGAGGTGGTGAGGCTCGAGGTAAAGACCCGTCTTGATAGGCGTGGCGCCGGGGTGAGGGGGAGGAGACAGAGAGCGGCGTCGGTTGGACTCTTTTTTCTTGGTGGGTCCCCGTTGCTCTACGGGCACCGCCTCCTTTGTCTGGGTGGTTTCTTCGCACATTTTCGTAACCTGTTCCTGATGTGTTCCGTGTTGACGGAACAAGGTGGGAGGGCGGGATGGTTGGAAACGGTGAACCCTTGGACGCATGAGCCAGTCGTGTAGACATCTTCATCGGCTGTTTCTTCAAAGGCGCTGAAGGGCGGGCTCGAACAGCTTCTTCTGTGGCACTCCAAAATAGTAACACCTTTTTGCGATACTTGTTTCAGAGGGTCTCGCACAGGCCGGCAGGCACACACCGGCGTGCGCTCTGCCTATGGGGGAGGGCGAGGACGATGCTATGGGGCCCATCGATTGTTGCTTGACTCACCCCCCCTCGCGCCAAGTGTATACTACAGCCGAACTACACCCTCACACAAGCGGCTCCTCGGGGAAAAACTAACACATAGGCGGTGGACAACCGATCGGCACATCAAGGAGAAGTTCTGCTTTAACAAGCCGTGAACAAGAAGACAAGTATATGGGGGTTGTTTCATGCCCCGTTCGTTGGTTGATAAGAAGTTTAAGCTGCCGTCGATGCTACATTTACGGACACTTTTACAGCCTCTCACGATAGGTGGAGCTCACGTCACACCCGAAAAACACTCGATCAATTTGAGATGATTGCTGCTGACGTCCACACAAAAAACAACTGTTTACCAAACATTGCCAACGGCAACAGTTTCTCTCTCGAAGTCTCAATCGAAAGATAAAAAACGCGTAATAGGAGCCGGGCCAGAGCACACCAAGCTGGCGTCACGGCGGACGTCGAAGGAGCTTAGAAAAAACCAACGACTGCAAAAATTGCGCCCAAAATCATGATGCCCTCGCGCTTCACTAGTCTATAATTGTACCGACGGAGGTGAGTGCTGCCTGTTTTGCCAACACCATTGCTGCCGAACGGGCTGGAAGCACAATTCTCCCCGCTCGATAGCTTTGAACGCCAACGGACCCCACTCGATGCTGCACGTACTACGCCATAGGGTGCACGAACGTGTTGTAAAGTACCATGTTTATACGGGACGTTTTCGTCACAGGTGTAGACTTCGTAGATGAAAAGCCGTGTTTTCGGAACGCGCCCCCCTTGGGACACTCTCCTGCTCGATCGCAGTTTTTGCAGATCTTTTGGGACGAATATGAATCCAAATGAATCACCTTCTTCGGAGTTCGTTTCGTGGTGAAGTAGCTGCTGCTGCTGCTGGAAGAGGTCGGTGCCGTCTTTGACTGATGGCTGTCGATGTAGTCTGATGTAGTGTCGTGTGTGTGACCTCGCGCCAACAGCACTGGTCGATGCAATCAACGGTTCGGCGTGTGGATAGTCGCCTGATGAGAGCCATTGGTTGCTCGTTGGCCTATTGAATGCTTCTTTTCCATTGGTCGCGACGCACGACATCGTACGCAAGTCCACATATTATATACATATTTGCTTTTCTTCAATTTGCATCGACCGCGCCGACCGGCTGATCAAATGGACGTGAATCTCTAGCGGGGCAGAGATGACGAACTGGGGAGGCAGGGTACAGTTCTCGCGTTGTGGTACTTGTGAGAAAAAGTAATGAGTGCGGATATGTTGTTATATACACCGGAAAAATATGATAACCAGGTGTTCCCGACGAAGAAACCGAAGAAAATAACCTGCCGACGGTTTCATGTAATGTAGACTTTCTCTTCGTGGTCTCTCGCTGCACATCAATCTCTCGCTTCTCACTCCTCATTGATCAAGTCTGCGGTCTCCGCGCAAATAACCGCCGAGTGTGCTTTGAGAAATGCTTACAGTTATGTTCCTGCCGTTAAGTAGTAAATGAAGACACGCGCGGTTGATAGTCGCACTTGACGAAGGCACTCTGATGGGCAGAGAGGCCAGAAAAAAAAAGCAAGCGCGCCCGCCCTCTCAAAAACACCCTCACTCGTTCCTTTGGCACCTTTCTTCGAGGAACATCGGGACAGGGAGAACTACCCTGATAATGCATAACGGCGTGGCCTGGCCTTCATCTGCAAGGCGGATGGATATAGATGGTTTATTTCGTGGGTTCACTGTGCTACATCTACACACACCTGAACTAAAAGAGTAGTTGTTGTCTTCATTCGCATCAAAAACCATTCCTAGTCTATACCCAGTACTTTTTCCTGTTAAAAAAAAAAAGAAAAAAAGAAAATGTGAACGGTCGATTCCCGTGGTCACGCGCTGACTTACCCAAAAAAGGTATTCTAAAGTAAAATAAAGTGAGCAGTGTACTGTACCAGCTGAGTAAAAAACACACACCATACTGCCCCCTCACGGGGTCCCAGTTCATGGCAGATATAAGTGTTTTGTGTTTTCAACCGCGCTGAGACTGACGTCTTTTCATTGGTCAGCCGGTTAGCGCGATCTACGTACAGTAGTACCCGTTCGTTCCCGAGGAACCTCAGAGTCGTGGCCTCTTGCCTGTCGTTGTTGTTTAGTCAACAGACAGGGGACTCTCCTGGGTCTGGCTCCTTATGTGCCGTATCTATCTGGAGCCCCAAGCTTGCGACCGCGAAAATTAAATCGTTGCTCGGCTTAAAAGATTCCCAACGAGGAGGTACACAGTAGTAGTGGATAAGGGTTATTGTAGGCTAGAGTCCAGAGCGGCTTCATAACGTTGAGATATTATTGGTAAACTTTAAGTAGCCATGGAAGAGTTTGAGAAGACATCGCACCCTGCTTGCCAGTACAATTTGCATTTGTGGTACAATAGCCCCGGGGCAGCCCCCGACGGAGTTTGGAGCTTGCTTCCCCTTTACCGCCTGCCGGTGGAGAGGTCTTCAACAGAATCTGAGTGGACCTCCAAAGCGCTGGAGAACAGTGTCGCTCCGACACAAATGTCGGATGAAAAATAGGCTTACAGCAGTAGATATTTCTGCTCTACGACGGGGCTTCCTTAATATTATTATTATTATTATTTTCTCCCATCATCGGATTCTTCTGCGTCTGCCCCTCTGGCCCCTATCCTCCACTTCTACTAGCTAAACGACCCGACCGGGGTCACATAGGAGGGGGGGGCTGGACCCCCTCCTGCGGTTCCTGCCTGAGGTATTTTATCGCGAGAAGGGTACAGCAATCCCTTCCCTCGCGACTTCGAAGTCGATTATGGTTTACTGACAAAGAGCTTTGCAACGCGTCGCTTTCATCCTAGACCAGGATTTATTTAGTGAGAAAAAAACTCACTCTGCCGGGACTCGAACCTATGACCTGGCCCTTAGAAGGCTGCGAGGTTACCCACTAGACCACCGGGGCGACCGATACCTATGTAGGACCTTGAATGTCATGTCGGTGTCGTTCCAACTGGAGGCAATCCACAACCTCGATCTACTCACGGAATTCACACCAAGCCAAACCTAACCGCATTTATTTCCGAGCAGAGTTTCCTGCAGACAGAGAAGCTTCGAAGGGAAACTGAAGCAGGTAGCAACATCCTGCACGGCACGTATGCGAAAAAAAAGTGGCCGAAACTCGTGAGAAAGTGCCAAAATATTGAGCCGTGCGATAGAGAGCGTCGAATATTGACACTTCCATCGAATCGAAGAAATAATACTACGACTAGCGACCTATCAAACCATCCTCACCACGGGAGCATGTCTCAGCAAGAGAGTATTTGCTACGAGGTTCCCCACGCACATTCCAATTCCCATCAACGTCCATGAGGACACCCTGAACACCGTCACACCCGAAGCCTTTTCAACGGCGAAATCGGAAACGGACTATCAACTCCTCGACCCCGCATAAAACGAAAACGATTTTGTAACAAACCACACTCTAACGGAACAAACCCGGAGTCTTGTTTGGCCACACGAGGTATAGAGCGGCTGTTAACCCGAACATCACAACACAAAATACAAAAGAGGTAAGGCTACATCCTCTAGCGAAGCCCTCAACTCACACTTTTAACAAACCGTTCCCGATTCTCCATCATGACGAATGGCGCGCTGCTCCTCAACCCAGAACAACTTCTCACGGGAAGGACGTCGAACCTGCTCCATCGAAGCACGCCGTGCATAGATAAATCTCTCCTCACCTTCGATCGGACGGAGGCATGATTAAAACTACATCCGGAACACCCCGAACGACGTGCGCGGAGCCGCGTCTTTCGTCGCCACGTGCAGGGTGAGCCCGAGCACCTTCCGAGTGTCGGCCGGGTCTATCACGCCGTCGTCCCAGAGGCGCGAGCTCGAGTAGTACGGGGAGCTCTCTCGCTCGAACTTGTTGAGTATCGGGTCCTTGATCTTCGCCTCTTCCTCCTCTCCGAGGGTCTCTCCACGCCTCTGGCGCTTGTCTTTTTCCACCTACGAGTAATTTTTTTCCGTATGTTCGTCGAACGGCGTTTTCTTAGTCACCCGACCTATGTACCTACCTACCTGCAAGGGGAGGGGGGGTGAGGGTGTACTCGTAGTCGTGCATGCCGTAGTCGTTAGACCATTGACCTCGCATCCCTACAAAGCCGGGACGGAGCACGCCGGGTTCTCACCGGACCAGGCTCTCACATCACCAAGCGCGAAGCGCCGTGAGATAT
>CACKRE030004846.1:15428-29887 GCA_902602495.3 Ectocarpus sp. CCAP 1310/34 | reverse complement strand
TTGCCAAGCGACGAAAACCCATACCCGATGGCAAACACCGGGGGGGGGCGGCTTGTTTTACAACGTCGTTGCCAAGCGACGAAAACCGAACCCCGATGGCAAAACACCGGGGGGGAGCGGCTTGTTTTACAACGTCGTTGCCAAGCGACGAAAACCGAACCCCGATGGCAAAACACCGGGGGGGAGCGGCTTGTTTTACAACGTCGTTGCCAAGCGACGAAAACCGAACCCCGATGGCAAAACACCGGGGGGGAGCGGCTTGTTTTACAACGTCGTTGCCAAGCGACGAAAACCCAACCCCGATGGCAACCACCGGGGGGGGCGGAGGGGGAGATATAATCACCTTTCGTAGTTCGTTCATCGAAAGGGACACTGTGTTCTTCTAGTCAACACGCGTCTCTCGCAACACGGAAGGAAAATAAAGGACTGCTGTGGCGAACGATGTTCCGTTTGAACAATCTGAGAACTTGAACGAAGGGTTGCCAGGCCGAGAGAGAGGAATATCGTGTTGCGTACATAAAAAATGCGTCCATCCTTCGGATGTGGCTGACACATTCTGGACAAACTGGACTAATGGTCGAACGTGAGAGCACCCCAGTTTCCAGTGGGCGTTATTAAGAAAAAGAGAAATCTGGAACCGGAAAGTGTACGTAGACGAGTTTACGCGGACCCCGCCCCCTTCTTGCGGAAAGCCTAAGGCACTCGTAGTGAATGCAGCCAAGAGAGATAAAACCGTAGTAAATTGTGCGACATTCGTGGCGAGCTTCAAGCCACGCACGGTCGCAATGTCACGTTAGTCACGAGCAAAGGATCACTGACGGCTTCATTCAATCACACCTGGGCTAACACATTCGCCGCCTGCTCTCCCCCCATCACGGAGATGCGTGCGTTAGGCCACATGAAGAGGAAGCGCGGCGAGTAGGCCCTGCCGCACATGCCGTAGTTCCCCGCCCCGTAGCTCCCGCCGATGACGCAGGTTATCTTTGGGACCTTGGCGCAGGAAACGGCTGCCACGAGCTTGGCCCCGTCCTTCGCGATGCCTTGGTGCTCGTATCGCTTGCCGACCTGTTGGTCGGTTGTGGTGTGGGCGCAAGAGTTCTCGTTTCAGAAACAGCGGCGGTGCCTCCTCGCAGCACACTCTTTCGGGTTCCTTCCGAAGCTGAGACAGCGTACGCCGTTTTTTTACTCCCAAGCATGAACGCAAGGGTGCATTCGATGGCCCTGAAAGACCGCTGCCGTTGTCCTAACTACATGATGGTTGTCACGAAGACACAGCCGTCCCCACACTACTTTCCTTGGCGTATTGAGTACCCACGAGCAAAAACCACACCACGTCGTCTTTCATACGCCTCCGACAACAAAAACCCACTCTCACCATGAACCCCGTGATGTTCTGCAGGAAGATGATCGGGATGCCCCTCTGGCAGCACAGCTCCACGAAATGAGCTGCCTTCAAAGCCGACTCCGAGAAAAGCACACCGTTGTTGGCGACGATCCCTACGCTTTGTCCGTACAGGTGCCCGAATCCGGTTACCACCGTGGTGCCGTAGCGCTCCTTGAACTCGTGGAAACGGCTCCCATCGACCAGGCGGGCAATAACCTTAACATTGACGTTCGCGAGACGGGAGGTGCATCAAGTTTCTAGCCTTGGGGAAGCGACATCAGGCCATCGTCTGCTAACACACGACTTGATGACGATTGCCACGGGATCCCGTCGCAGACCGGGAGATACCCTTCCTTCTCCTTTGGCTTGGGTAATGTGTCAGGCAATAATCGTAAGAGAGTGGGTGAGTTGTAGGGTACTTGGAAAGGGGGTCATAACGTACCTCATGTCGGACCAACGATCAGCAAGCAGCAAAGACAGACGGAAGAAGACACGGCATCCAGCAGTTGTGACTCTCACCCTCGCCGTAAAGAATTGCAACACATCCCCCTTCTGGGAATAATCTCGAACGGGTATTGTGTTCTCGTTCTGTGATATTTGTGCATCTTTCGGAAGCAAGGTTAAGAATAAGGTGGGTCACCGCTTTCACTCCTCCTCAGGCGCACCCGTGGACATCTCCGATTGTTCTTGAGCCCGGCTCAAGTAACGTGACCTACACCTTGTGTCCCTCTTCTTCACCTTTCGCACGTCGAAGGGCTTCTTGCTATCCGTCGGGATGATGCTCCCCATCTCCCGGGGGTCGAACAGCGGCTCGTCCCATTGCTGTTCCACCGTGGTGGCTCCTTCCTGACTCTTGCCGCGCTCGCGTTCGCCACCGCCGCCGCTAGCGGCGGCAGCGGCGGCAGCGGCGGCGTTCGTAGCAGCTATGCGTTGCGAGGGGTTCGTGGCAGATGGGAGGTTAAAGTTTGCGACGATGCTGCGAGCGATGGAGATCGCGTCCTCGTCGTCCTCGGCAAAGTGGTCGGCCACGCCCGACAATCTGCCCCAAAAGAAACCAAGCCGTTGGAAGTCAAGTGATGGATTTGATTCGAGTGTGGAGGGGGGCGGAAGGCCGGCAGCGGAAATGATCAAAGTGTTGAATGGGGTTGTACGTTGATTGGCGGGATGAAAGACCGCTGCGAGGGTGAGGAAAATCGACGGTGTGTGCACTGCAATGGGAGGCACTCCAGTCAGCAGGCCGCGCGAATAGCAACCATCGTTACAAGGATTGCATCTGATGTATACCCCGTTTAGATGCAGTTCGGTTCTCAGAGCAAATTAGATACATATCCTGCGGGCACAGGAAGAAGCAAAAGTGCCGCGACGAGCTCTGATAGCACCGACCGTGAACAATATTGTCGCAACTCGCTCGTCATCGATACATGTTGTAGCTCAGTACCGTATGCGAAAGCGAAACACCTTTCCAATATAGATCATCTTCTCCGCCTGTCGACCGGCCAGCCAGATTTTCGCCAGGAACTGCACAACCGGCGCGTTGGCATCCATGGCCACCATCAAGCCTCACCGTAACACCCCCTAGCGTTCTTTCTCCGAACCCAACTGCAGTACGTCCACACACACATACCCCCCGCGGGCCTCCCACCCGGCAGCCAATCGGCTATCGCTAATCCTGGCACTCGCCTGGTGTGCGCATCCGCCCCTCCCAGCTCTTCGGCCGATATGACCTCGCCGGTCGCTGCCCTGACAAGTGGGGGGCCGGCCAAGAACACGGTCCCGGTCCCGTTGACGATGACAGTCTCGTCGGACATGGCGGGGACGTAC
Source organism: Ectocarpus sp. CCAP 1310/34 (assembly GCA_902602495.3). Taxonomy (NCBI): domain Eukaryota; class Phaeophyceae; order Ectocarpales; family Ectocarpaceae; genus Ectocarpus; species Ectocarpus sp. CCAP 1310/34. The sequence goes on along the minus strand of CACKRE030004846.1, from coordinate 26,682 downwards.
GCCCCCCCGGCGGTGCAGATGCCCATCACGACGGCCACCTGGGGAATCCCTGCCACAGCCGTTTGCGTCGGAATTCGGCGGTGTACGGTAGTACGTTAGCTTGTGGATCGGTCCTCCCTCTCGCTGGTCTTAGCTACTCCTTTGAAGACTTTTCGATTCGTTGCTGCCTAGTTCTTTTTCCGGCGGCCAACAGGGCCGGGGGGTTGGGTGCAAGAGAAACGCGGCGATGGGAAAGAGAGTGCGACCAACGGGGATCGACAGCCAAGCCCAGCGACGGTGCACACCCACAGAAGAACTGCTGCAACAATACTACCGGCCCGAAAGAAAGCAGACCCGCAACAACTTCCCGTGAAGCTTACGAGAGTTCCAGGGGTAGACCGCAATTCTGTAACAGTACTGCCTGCATAGGCCTTTACCTGCCGCGGACATGTTGGCTTGGTTGAAGAAAATTCTTCCGAAATGCTCCCTGTCGGGAAAGACTTCGGCCTGCTTGGGTAGGAACGCCCCTCCCGAGTCAACCAAGTAGATGCAAGGCAGACGGTTCTCCTGGGCGACTTCCTGGATACCGGTCGGGTTACGGGTTGGTATCAAAGCCGGAGAAGAACAGAGGGGTGCGCGGCACCGGCTCGACTGGTGGTGAATAGGTATGTCTAGTTCGGTTTATCTCTTTTGTGTTGCCTCCAGTACCGCGGTGTAACGTAACCTATTCAGACACAAGAACAATTGGTGTGGTATGGTCACCTCGGCACTTGTCCCTTCTGCACTCACAGATAGCGCTGACCGGCTGGCCAAGAAGGAGTTTTCGTCAGCCTTACTGCGGGACAAAAAACGAGAATTCTATCAAAGTGACAACAATAACAACAACAACAAAAGTAACAACAGTAACGGTTATAGCCAGGTGTGTGCGGGAGAGAAGGCGGACAGATCCGAGTCCCGGGGGCGCACAGCACTTCGCGCTTGTTTCTCGGGTCACCTACCTGAGCACGCAGGTGTTTCTTCACGGTGATGGGATAGTACGTGCCGCCCTTGATGGTTGCGTCGTTGGCCAGGATCATGCACTCGACGCCTTCGACCCTGCCGATGCCGGCAACAGCTCCCCCGCTGATGATCCCCTCATCATATCTTTTCACCGCCGAGCACGAGGAGGTAGAGGGAAGTCGTCAGTCGCGTGCAAACAGGTGAGGTGGAGGGAATCAACAGACAGCAGTAGTCCTACATCAATCCAGGCAAGACGACTTGTCTTCCGGGTGGGAAGCGAAGCGCGTCTCTCGCGAATCTACGGTAGGCACCGTCTCTCAGAAGTGTTACCGGAGCGCATTGTTACGGGTGAGGTTGTCCTACCACTTGGTTGACCACTTTCCACAAGCATGCTTGACAGTAGCGGTTTGCACGTTTGCGTGCGCGGAAGTAATACGACCACGAAAGTCCATATCTTGTCCCGCATCTCGTGCGGTCAGGTACTCAAAAACGCCACACACGCCGCAAACTAAAATTACACACATCGCCACACGGGTAGACTAGATACAGATCTCGAAAGGTTCACGTGTTTCATCAACAAGTGCCTCGTACCCGGCCAGAGGTGCCAGCTCCAGAAATGGCGAGCCAGGATCAACAATCGCCTCAATCCTCTCCCTGGCAAGAGGCGCAGGGGGCGACGGGGACGCGACGGCGACAAAGTGTCAATATCGGGGGGCAATATGAACGAGAATCCTGAAGAAGCTGCTGTGTAATTTTGAGAGTAGGGAACCGTGCTACGGAAGGGAGGGGGCCTCACTTCAGCTGCTCTGTCGAGTATCTTCGGGACAGTAAAGTGTAGGACCTGTCTTTCGTTCACAACGCCATCTCTCCTCCCGCCTGAGACCAGTTTTGACTCGGTGTTGAAGAAAATGAGCTCTGCGCAATTCTTGGCCCCTTGGTCGACTAGTTTTAGTCGTCGTGCTCCATCTATGGTAGCATAGCTCTAGGTTCACCTGGCAAGAAGCTTTCCCTTTGCGGAATGCCTCTTTCTCGCGAGGTCGCCTCCGCCCGCCTCTACTGTCGCGAGAGCAGAACGGAGTTCGTCGACCATTTCCTGGCGATAGAGAGTGGCAAGCATATTACAAGTAGAACAAGGGAAGAAAACAAGAGAGAAAGCTGAAGATGCAAGAAGAGAGGGGCTACGCATTCGTCTTCCCAATACCATCTCGATGCCGTTTCCCATAAAGTTCGATTTAGAAAACGCGTTGTTGCCTTGAGTTCCTTGATACAGCAGTACCTTCCTTCAATCCTTCAATAGAGACAGTGGCATCAAGTGTTTGTTGGGAGACGAGAGTGGCAAACTTTGGCACAAACACTCACGGCACACGATTTCCATTGGCATTGTTGCCTAGCTGAACTGAATCCCGCGGCAGGTCCAGCCCTTTGTTCAGATATTTCACTGCGGTGCCCCGAAGTCTCTGTACATCCGCTACCGTATCTAACAGTGCGACTCCAGGCACGCTGATTTGCCAAGTGACGAGGTGGTAAAAGGAGCAAGTTACCTGCATGGCCAACCTGCTTTCGAGGGCCGTTTTCGCGGGAACGTCCAGAGCGCCGTTCAGCTTAGGGAATCGCATTGACGATGAAGCATATCCCCTTGCTGCTGCTCTTGCTCCTCTTGCCAATCGCGACATCGTTTGGATCTCCGGGCTATCTGTTTGGATGTGCGGCGGATCCTCAAGCTACCGAAGGTTGAAGGTTGCAGAAGATTCAACACGTCATGGAGGATTGAGGACCGCTGGCTCGGGAGGGTAGCCCTTAACTGATAATATGTACACTGTCCAAAGGTACAGCGAGAGTGGACCTTTGGACGCTTGAGGAAAGCCTTCTCTTGAGCCGGTCACAGACTGCAGAGGAGAGAGTGGTGATTTGTGATTTGTGAAAGCGTGTTTCGGGAAGCGGGGGAATTAAGCAGGGGGTTCTGCAGATAGGACTTTCTGGTTTGCGGATGTAGGCTGGATTCATGTTCTAGCTGCCACTCTGAACCATCACGAACAGCACACTGCACCAGCGCGGAGAGCAAGCGAGGGCGCAATGAAAGAGGAGGACGGAGGTAAGTTGTGATGGCAAGGTACGGTGTGATCCTGTGCGCGCTACGATGGGTAGACTATTGTATATCGCCCGATGCTCCGATGCTGTCTGCACTCCCCGGCGGCCTAATCTATTTGCTGTTGTTGCTGTAATCTACCGTGGACTTTGCCTGGCCAGCACAGCAGTATTGTACTTCATTGCTTCTCTGCCATAGATCGCCGCCAGCCGCGCTTTTCCCCCTCTTGGTCTTAGCCCATGGCCTGTTACGGAAGTGTTATGGTGCTATTGAAGTCTTCTTCCTCGAAAGCATTGAATTTTGAAGTTTGAATTTGAAGCGTACAGATGCCAAGATCGCCAGCAGTCACTTCAACTACCCGTAGAGGCGGAGATATTGGCACCCCCTCTTTAGACCGATTTTCAGAGCTGGATTGTCCCACACGCAAGATTGTATCAACACCAAAATGATGGGTTTGGATCGTCTCGTCGAGGGCTTTCCGTAGAGTTTTCGGGCGCACTCCGCACCCGCTTGGTCGTGGATCAATCCAGCTTGAAAGTCGGTCTAGGGGAGGTGCCATCTTTCCGCCTGTTGTACAAGTCGCATCGACTGCACCACAATGTAGTAGTCTAATTGCCACCAACGACGGTGCACAGCAGACACCCGCCCCGGATACGGTGCATACGCCGCCTATGATGGCTGTTATGCAGTCCAAAACGTCCAACCTGGTGTTGTACGTGGAAACGGTACAGCAGTGTAGACTACAGGATCATGCCCATGAGGCATGCTGGGGCACCCTCAGCATACATAGCCCTCGTATCACACGGGCGATACCGTGACCATGGCCTGACCACACACACACCACGGTGACACCATTATGCGCCACAGGTATTGTTATTTTACTACGGGGTTGCGTCTATGGTAGATACAGAGTGTGCCCCGACTTGTCGTGACCAACAGTGAAACATCGAAACACACGGACGCCGCTTTTTGCAGACATGTTTTGTCTTGTGCTCTCTCTTGTCTCGTCTCTTGTCTCCCTCTCACACACACTTATCTATGTGATGTTAGCATTTAACACACGCATAAGCTCGTTGCTGCCATACATTCTCTCCCCCACTTCTGCCCGCTTGTTTCGTGAATCCCTCCCGCTCGTTTCCCTTACCGAGAAATGCTGTACGGATTTTTACTCGGCCTGACTATTCCGCAGCGAAGAGAATGCCTTCAATATTTTTTGCCACCGTGCGTTATTGCCCCATGCATACCTGACGTGATGATGTCGCCTGGCGTTCGTCGCTTTACGCAGGCCCGCGGCTACCCCCTCCCCGCATACTTTTCGAGAAGAAGGATGTTCCGTGCCTCGCCGCGCTGCGAATCCTTCTCGGCGACAAGGGGGCAGGGCAGAGCAGCAACAACGACAGATGGCTCTCGCCCACGAGAGAGCTGCGCCTGGTGTCCTTCGACGTGTGCAACGCTTGCCGGAGCGCCGTGCCTTGCCGTGTTTGGGTCGGTCAGAACACACCGCGGTCTCTGTGGGCAAGGAAACCACAAGCGGAGCATCCGAAGGGTGGGAACGCGTGCCAATTGTCCCCGCCTGTCTTCACCACCACCAGCGACAGCAGGAGACCATCTTCTCCCAACAAGCGGCGGACGTTGTTAGGGATCCGCGCGTCAACGGTCGTGTGGGATCGACCTCTTCGCGACGTCGTCGACGCGCGGTCCTTCCTGCAGGGCGTGGCGTGCTGGAGGTTTGGGTTCTATTTCAACGAGCCGCTTGTCCCAAGGAACAACACGGGCTGCTTTCGTTGGCCTGAGACCTTGATGACTCTGGACCTAGGCCCGAGGTTCCAACATGACCTTTCTGGCGTGTCTTTGCCCGCCGGGTTGCTTGAGTTGAGATTGGGCGCGGCGTTCAACCGCTGCGTCCGGGGGGTAGACTGGCCTCCCCTCTTGCGAAAATTGACCTTCGGCGCCGGCTTCAACAAACCAATCGTCGGCGTTGTGTTTCCGGCGTCCTTGGAGCAGCTGTCATTCGGAGCCAGCTTTGACCAGCCGTTGGTCCAGTACATGGCAACTGATACCTGTCCTAGCTGTGTTTCCTGGCCTCCGCGCCTACATGCTCTATCGTTCGGGGCAGGCTTCGGCCACGATATTGGGGGAGGAAACAGCACCCTGCCGCTGGAGGCTACGTCTACGGCGGCTGAGGCGAAACATGGCTGTGGTAACCGGCTGCCCGCCTCCCTGAAGCGACTGACGCTGTCGGACGGATTCCGCCAGCCACTCGACACCGTCCGTTGGCCTCCAGTTCTTGAGGAGCTCAGGCTGGGTTGTGTTTATGTCAGCGATAGGGGAGGCGGGCGCTTACCGGAGGCCTGCTTGCCGCGGGCACTTGTAAGGTTAAGCCTGGATTTGAACTTTCACCAATCTGTTAGTGACGTCATGCCCTTGTTGCCGGACTCGCTCAAAGATCTCGAGTTCGGCGATGTTTTCAACCAGCCCATCTCCAGAATCAAGTGGCCGTCCTCCCTGCAACGGCTGGCGTTCGGGTCCAGGTTCAACAACCCCATCGCCGGAGTCTCGTGGCCAGCTGCCCTACAACAACTCTCGTTCGGGGATTGCTTCGACCAGACAATCAGCGGAGCCGCGTTTCCGGCCCTCTTGGAACAGCTATCATTTGGGGAGAGATTCAACCAACCCATTTCCGGGGTACGATGGCCGGTTTCCCTGCAGGAGCTACGCATGGGGCGGTGTTTCAACCAAGAAATCGCAGAGGCCGTGTGGCCGCCCTCCCTGCGAAGGCTGTCGCTGGGCAAAAACTTTCGTCAGCCCATCCGATGCCTCAACCTACCCCCGGGGCTGTCGGAGCTCGAATTGGCCCAGGGATGCAAACAGTCGCTCGACGGAGTGAGGTGGCCCACTCGACTGAGGACGATCACCGTGTGTGTGGCATGGGGGGGTAGGGTGCCCGGTGGAGCTCAATTGAAGTTCCCCCAAGGTTGCCGTTTGAGACGGAAATGAGTTTTGAGCGAGTACACGCAGAGTTCAAATCCAGAGCGTTGTCGGACGTTTGAGACGGTCCAGAGCGACTACACGCAGAGAGTACGTAACTTTCGTTTGAGCGGATGACTGTAGTTGTTGGGGCGTCAATGGGGCGTCAAGAATAACATCATGATGTTTGGGAGTAGAGGCAAGAGAGTGCACACACAGGTGTCTAAGTTCCCTTTGAGCAATGACTGTTGACGGGGCGAAGAAAAAAACATGATTTTGCGAAATAGAGACGAGAGTATATACAGAAAGTGCCTACGTTTCGTTTGACCCATGACTGCTGTTGGGGCGCGTGCGAGAATATTGGCGTTCTCGCCTGACCGAACACTGCGCCACGCGTAGTGTAGTAACGGTTTTAGAGGTCGAACCCCCCGTCGTGACCAGTATCATTGTTGAATCATTGATTCATCATAAATGCCGTGATATCACTTGTGGACACTGACGTCCGTGAAACCCGAACACTGTGAGCACTTCCCAGGTAAACTTTCGTTTTCTGCCACCCTATGCTATGCATACAAATGCATATATACCTCCGAGGTCACCCCGTTGCTGTTCTTCTGTTTTCGTCAATTTAGTTATTTTGGCCGCCTCGAACGGGGCTCATTGCGACCATATTCTTTTCTCGTTATATTAGCACAAGGGACAAATTTCCATCGTATTACATTCCAGACCCCTCCTGTGGACACACGAGCTGTGGTAACAGCCCTGCCGGTGCGGAGCACTAACCCTAACCCATACACCGACCGGAAAACTCAAAGAAACGCTACAAAATTGAGGCTTGCCAAACACAGAGACCACAAGAAAGGCAGAAAATGTCTCCACAGCCTCAAGAAAACACAAAAAACAGGATCGAAAAGAGCAGCGCAATCAGACGAAAAAAAAAAAATGGTGCCGCGGTACCCCGATGTCCCTTGAGCACGGCAGAATTGCCAAGACGAACTATGCACACCGGACGGTACTCGTAGGCTTGCCCCAGCATCCACGACAAAACAAGTCCTCGCGGTGCTCCAGGAGCACGTCTGGAATCCACTACAGCAGTACGTTCACACGCAGACATTCAGGACGAGAAAAAACGTACTAGCATACGCAAGTCGAACAATACCACAACACAAAAAAGACAATATCGCAGCGAGTGGTAAACGGCCACCATGGTGACATTGATTCCACTCGCGCTTGTTCCTTGTTTGTCAACAAAGCTGCTGTATGTGGTACACAGCAGCGGAGAATACCTCTGCAAAAGTCACCTCAGTTCAAGCACCGAAACACTGCTCTCTTTAGAATCCAAATAAATGCTAAATAAACGGGATTTGGGAGGACGAAGTGCCTGCCACAGAAGAGAACAAAAAAACAACACCGAAAGCGCCCGCTCTCTTTCTCCCTCTTTTCTGTTGAACTGTGTTGACAGACGGCGGTGCAACAGCGGCGGGACCCTTGGACCCCTCACAAAATCCCGAAAAAAAAAAACAAAATGTAACCGAAACCTCCCTGCAACTGTAACTCCACACAAACAAGACGTAGCAACGAGTGTGAGCAAATCAGCGATGACCTGTGCTCCTGCCGCCGCCTACATAGTGACCATGTTCCCCGCACGGCTCAGCGTCGACCTTCCCGCTTACGCTTCGTTGGCACACGCATGGGGGGGTGGAAATCTAACATAATGTGACCGGGGATTCAATTGCTGTTTACCTCGCAAACCCCATGTCGACATTTGCCCATCCAACCCCAACCCCCAACCCCTGTTTCGATGGCTCCGCTTCCGATTGGGTGCCTGCCGATGAGGTGTTCGAATCAGTGCGGTTGCTAGATGCGCTGTAACTACCGTCGTACGCGGTAGCGCCCGAGTCCGCGGCCGTGCTGTCGGAGCGTGCTCGTTCAGTGCCCTTCGGGGTCGAAGTCCCTTGCAATCCGCCGCATTTGTGCTGTCCGCAGACGTACTTGTTGCACACGCTCTGGACCGCACGAAGACGTCCGACATCGGACACGGGAAACGCGGGGAGAACAGCACCATGTCGCGAGTAAAGCGTCCGCGGGTTGAACATGCAGCGAAAAACCAGCGGCACCACAGCGCAACATACAAGCAGGTGCCGCGTCCAGTTGTAAACAATACGCAAAAATCTGCACGAACAAATCCAAAGCACACTTAAGAAGGAGCGAATCAAGCTCCAGTAGCACCTCCGCGCTGCTGCGGAGGTTTGGCTTTAGCATGCTGTTCCAGGAAAGCATGGCACCGCAAGCCCTTCTTCATCTATCAACAAGATACATCCCGCGCATGTGTGCGGAACCCCAAAACACACCATACCTCTACGGAGAGTATGACAACCAAAACCGGACCGCCTTCGCGAGAAATTTAGTTTAAGGAAGTAGAACAGGGAGGGGGTACGCGGACCCTATCCCCAACCCAAGCCCAATGCACGCTTTATCCAACATACATACCCAACAGAAAAAGACGTTGCAACGGCTACTGCCACCACAACCTCACCTGTACTCCCTCCCAGAATCGCTTGTAGTCCGCCAGCCGTTCCCTGAACCGCTGGAGGAGGCGGGGCTTGTTGGCAAAGGTGACGAACTTCTCCACGAGGTCGCCCTTCCTCAGCAGAACGTCGAAGATAACCTCGCTGTTGGCCCAGAACAGGGCCAGCTGCTCCAGGACGCTGTCTATCTCTTGGAGCGTCTCAAGCGCCTGCTGAACCTCGGAGTAGCACTGTCCGCGACGACAACCGAGACAGGGGGGGGGGGGGGGGGGNGGGGGGGGGGGGGGGGGGGGGGGGGGGGGGGGGGGTGACGCGTGCGCATGACAAGACGGCGACTTGAAGCACGTCTTCGAGACCTTGCTTTGCAGGAAAAGTACGGCCTCCTCTAGCGTTCTAGAAAATCGGGAGCGACTTGAGGCAGCACGTCTGCTTCTTCGAGGTTTTCCTTGTAGCAAAGTTACGGCCTCCCCTAGAACAGCGGCGGCAGCGGCTACTGCAGCATCGGCGACACGACCAAGCCGTATGAATCAGCAGTCAAACAATCGATGGCCAAAATGTAGAAGCGGAGGAGGTATTTTCGCTGGGAAAGAGATGTACGAGATTCGGAGGCAAAAACGAGTCGCAACCACAACATGCAGAAAACACAAACGCAAATCAAAGCGCAAACGCAGAAGGGGGGCATGTGCAGCAAACCAAACCAGAACCACTGTACAACCACAACAGCCTCACTCAGGAAGAAGTCATGTGCCAAGTCCCGCTGTCAGACGTACCGTATCCTCGTTCATACGAGCCAGCTGCATCCCGCCGCCCCATGCCCCATGCTCTCCACCCTCTTGCTCCCCCGCTCCCGCCCCAGCCCCTACCCACTGTCGCGGCGGTAGGGGTGGCATCTCAGCCTCTTGACCGCTCGGAGCATCCGCTCCATCGATGGACGTGTTTGCGGTGATGCCGGCCACTCCGTCCACGTCCGCGCCTTGTGCCCCGCTTCCTCCCCCGGAGGCCTCGTTACCGCCACTGCCGCCGCCGCCGCCGCCGCCGCCGCTACTACTCTCTTCCGTGCCACCGGTGCTTCTGCCGGGGCCTTCGTGCGGCCAATTTGGGCTCCGCCCCGCCACGAGCAAAAAGAGATTGATCAGCTTTTCGTCGCTCAGAATCTCGTTCGGGCTTTTACCCGCTGCCGCCGCCGCCGCCGCCGCGTTTTTACCCGTTGCCGCCGCCGCCGCCATCGAAGCGCCATCGCCTGCCGATGCTGTATTCACGCCGCCGCCGGCGGTAGCTGTAGCCGTGTAACCACCAGCAGCAGTGGCCGATGCGGGGGAGTTATCGCCTGCGGTAGCTTCAGCCGTGGAGCCATCGTTGGCAGTGGCGCCATTTGCGGTAGCCGTAGCCGTGTAACCACCAGCAGCAGTGGCCGATGCGGGGGAGTTATCGCCTGCGGTAGCTTCAGCCGTGGAGCCATCGTTGGCAGTGGCGCCATTTGCGGTAGCCGTAGCCGTGTAACCACCAGCAGCAGTGTCGGTTGCGGGGGAGTTATCGCCTGCGGTAGCTTCAGCCGTGGAGCCATCATTGGCAGTGGCAGATACTGTAGCGCCATTTGCGGTAGCTGTAGCCGTGTAACCACCAGCAGCAGTGGCCGATGCGGCGGAGTTATCGCCTGCGGTAGCTTCAGCCGTGGAGCCATCGTTGGCAGTGGCAGATACCGTAGCGCCCTTTGCGGCGGTGGCGGTTGCTGTGGTGTTAGCACCGGGAGCAGCGCTGCCTTGTGAGGAGCTGGTCCTGCTGAGGTGGTTCCGGAGCTCTTGTATCTGTCGGACCACTTCTAAGGTCTCGGGGTCCAAGTCGATCCGCTCGCCTCCCTGCTGCAAGTGGTGCAAGAAGGAAGTCGTCAAGATCAACAACACGCGGCAGGCATCACGAATAAGGCCCAACAACACCAACATTAGGACCAGGTTAAGACTCCATGTCTGCTGTCTGTACACGAGACTCTTGTCCTGCATGAGCGGTCGATGCGCCAAGTCAACTTGACGTTCAGAATCCAGATACCCCGACAGAATATCATTGAATACCGTTCAGCAATAATGCAAGCACTGTGTCCCAGAGACCCACAACAAGTCCCCTCTCCAGCAACACGCTCCACGACACACATGTGCCTACAGCGCCACCGAAGTCATCCACACCACCGCCGATACTGGTATCGCAGGCAAACCCGAACCCTCACATCATGTTGATGTTGGGCAGCACCCGTGTTCGCGCTTCCGTCGACGCCATGTCTCCCTCCGTTCGCCGTGTAGGCCGTGCCACCTTGCTGCTGCTGCTGTCGCTGCAACTCTTCCCGAAGTCGCAGGCCTTCCATTCCCATCTCGGCATGTGTCTTCATCGCGTCGCCGACTTCCACGGCGTTAGCCTTGTTGTGGGCCTGGACGACGTTCACCTCGGTGTACATCTCTCGTACCCAGCTCTGATTTACGAGAAAAAGAGGGGGGGGCACCGTGGTTGCCATTGTTAGTCGTGGGGCCTTCGGCATTGCCCGCCTCAAATAGAGGCAGACCGAGTAAGAGTAAGAAGCATATCCTTGAAACCACGAATTTGCAGGAAATGATCACTTCTGGTGTTTGGGTGCCTTAAAAGGACGGGGAGTACGGGGCGGTAAGGCGTCTATAGAAGTGCTTTGATTTGTAGCTAAAGAGCGGGGGGG
>CACKRE030004844.1:75062-97744 GCA_902602495.3 Ectocarpus sp. CCAP 1310/34 | reverse complement strand
CCCCCCCCCCCCCCCCCCCCTGCCCTCTCCACACCGTTATCACTCATTGTTGTGGGTGTTCAGTGCCCCCAGCAACAATCAAGAGCTACTTATGTTGGTTGACATTTTTGGATTCGTACAGAGCCTCTGTGTAGATTGCATGCCATAGGTCCATTGTTTCCAATACATGCATCGCTTCATTCTGCAATGTTTTGACGTCTTTGGAAATTGAAAATTGGCGATTTTGGAGATTCGGGTGAGCATACGAATCATCCCCGTCCTATCGCTGAGCGACCATTTCTGTTCAAGAAGAGTGTGAAAGACAATCGCGAAGCAACTTGCGCCTGCACCCATGACGCAACCCCAAAAGGCTGGTGCCCAAGATATTTTCCCCTCTCGCCCAGCGAAATTCATAGGCGATTCATCAAAGCGTTTTCTCAACAATTCTAAGGGTAGGTCCCTCAACCCGTGTTGGCCTGAGAGTATGTACTCTTACCTGGCGTTAGCAGCTCCTATGTAAAAAAAGCTGGTTCTCTCGCCGCATCTCTCCACATAGCAATGTCCGACACAACGACACCGATGTCCCACTCGCCACCGTCGTCCAGGTGATGTATATATAGTCCTTGCATTGTTGTTGTAGTCAGACATTGATGTGGGGTCCGACCACAACAACACCGACATGGACTACATGTACTGTACCACCTTGATGACAGTAGTGGCGACATCCACCTCGATGCAGTCTCCACCGCCGTCGAAGTGGTTTTGTGGTCACATCTGTGTCGTTGTGATCGGACATGGGTGTGTGGAGAGATGCGGCGACAGAAGACCGATTCTTTGACAAAGGTGCTGCTGACGCCAGGTACTCTCAGGCCAGTGTTGATCCCTCCACCTCCTGTAAGACGTAACCGAATTGCGTTGATGGGCACCTTGTGCCGAACACGTATCCGTGACAAGGCTTTTGTTCTATCACTCCATATCGATGGTCGCTGTTTTGAAACGTGTCATCACTCGCGTGCACAGGTATCAAGAGCAGTGGGACCTTACGGGCCGCATCATGGGATCCCTGACAGTATCTTTGGGAACGTTTGTTGCGTGCGGCATCTTTGTGTTGGCGGAAGGGGTCAACAGCACGCTCCTGTTTTTCTGCACGATGGGCCTCATCATTTTGTCTGGCCTGTGTACTGCCGTCTTGCAGGTGAGATTCAGATAAGTACCGGTTCAATTTTGTGCATGAACACACACAAGAATATATCTATTTTGGACCCCACCCGTTGTGTTTCGAGGCACAGGACTAGTCGATCGTGTAAAATCGGGGATAACGTCACAACCCCAGTTGTTGCAACCATACCTTGTGGCGCTCACAAGGCTCTGTGGGCCACACGCGTCATAGGCGTTTCCACGCCAAAAATTAGCCAGCTGCAGCTCTTTTGAAGGTGGCCGAGGGACAGATACGTGATTTATCTTGCGTTCTTCTGTCGAAACCAGCTGTCCACATTTTGCGTGCACCCCACCTTCGACGTGCAGGGCGGTCTTTTCGCGATGGCGAGCGCTTTCCCGCCGCGGTACACCCAGGCAATGATGGCTGGTCAAGGTCTGGCAGGTCTTGCAGTAGCTCTGGCTGGACTGTTCACCACATTGGCCGGCCCTGATGATGACTCGTGCATTGTAGACCATTACGACACAATCGCTACTGTCCGTGACGGCGGTGCTACCGGCGGCAGTGCTGACGTTTTGACAGAGCGCCACCTGGCGCGACAGGAGACATCTGAAAGAGCATCGGATGTGGACCCATTGTTGGGGTCTTCCTGTGCAGCATACGCGAGGGACTGGAGCACCTTTGTTTACTTTGGCATCGCCGTTATGGTGCTTTTGGGGTGTATTTTGACCTACCCCCTGCTAAGGCGTCTACCATTTGCGTCTTTTTACATCAACACGGTCGTCGGCCTCGGCGACGGTTGCGACGAATGCGGCGTTTCTGTGGGGCGCGTCCGCGAAGGGAATGCGGACGGGGAAGGTGCCGACGATGACGGGTGGCTTGGCGTAAGGCGTGCAGCCGTAACTTCTACGACCACCAGCCCGACCGGATCTTCCATGTATAGACGCCTAGTCGACAAACCGTTGTCGGACTGCACCATGCATGATGCCGGCGGAGAAAGAGACGAAGCGCAGAAGAGAGAATCTGCAACAATCGTAAATAGTGGCAGCTATGTTGGAAGCGATACTCCAGTGGACGGGCTCCGGTCCAGGCTCGCGCCAATCTCGTCGTACGCGTTCGCAGTGTTTCTAGTCTTCACGGTGACGCTGTCTATTTTCCCGGGTGCCACGTCGGATATAGTGTCCTCCCGGCGGTGCGAATCAGGACGGTCGCGCTTCTTCGCGGGGGACGTGTTCGTCTTGTTCTCGTTCGTTTCTTTTAATGCATTCGACCTGCTGGGTAGGTTAGTGGCCGGCCTCGCGGTTGCCTTGCCGTACGCCTGGCTGCCGACCGCCTCTGTCTCGCGGCTTGTGTTCGTTCCGCTCATGCTGGCTTGTAGATCGAAGCACTCTCGGTTTCGCGACTGGCTCTCGGCTGACGTGTTCCCGTTGACCCTCATGCCTCTCTTCGCCTTCACGAACGGGTACGTGGGGAGCCTGAGTATGATGGCCGGTTCACAACTAGGGGCGTGGGCGGGAACCGCCATGGTGCTGTTTCTCAGCGGAGGGCTGTTGGCTGGGTCCCTGTTGTCTTTCTTGGTGTTGTTTGCAAGCACAGAGTAGTCACGAGTACAAAAGGCTATCATAGACCAATAGCGAAAAGGTTGCAGCTGGTGAGCGTTTATCGCGTTCTGTAAATTTTGTTCTGTAAATTCGCACACCTAGCATTCATTCCAACAATCGGAGTACAGCAAGTTACTCGCGTTACATTGGACGCTCTTTTCGAGAGGAAGCTCAAAACCTTCTCGTGCCGCTACTATTTGAGCACACGCTATATTCTAGTGAGCCTCAAATCGAATAGCGTACATTCTGACAAGCGGGGCGCTGTGTGGCATAACCGGATGCAAGACAGCAACCACAGCGGTGGCGAGGTGGACGCTGGAGTCTTGGGCGCCCACCGCTAGACTAGTGGTCGAACTAATATACTTTGTTTCCTTCTTTTTTTCCGCCCTCTTCTCGTTATCACCCAGCAAGCTCATGGAAGACTAAAAAAAGAAGTTGTTCGACCGCTTTCCCTGAACGTATGGCGAACTGTCCGCGTGCTCTTACAATACCACACAGTGGTGCGAACAAGGCCACGTGCTCCATCGATTTGGGAAAGCCAAAGCACGCACTTCTTCCCACAGAAGCAAACAGCGCTTCACACCATCCTCTGTACAACTGACAACGTCGTCGCACCCTCTCGAGGTGTCACTTGCCGCCTGGACGTCGGAGAATACGATCGCATCGTTCTGTGCGTGGGCGCGCCAAACTCACTCTGGGACGTCGAGCGCCGGCGCGCGTGATGAAAGTACACAGCAAAACATCTGAAATTCGTTTTGAACAACGTTACAACACCAGGCACCTCTCTCACAGTAATGGTGTGAACAAGGCCATACCAACACCGTCCGCCAACCTCTCAGAAAGCCAAGAGGGCACTCCGTCTCTCAGGGCTTCACAACGTGTCCTGTACAACGCGTTCTTGTTGCATCCTCCTAGAGTCTCACTTGCCGCCTAGTCTAGACGTCGGAGAACAAAATCGCATCTTCCTGGGGAAGGTTTCTTGGGCGTTCGGGCCAAACGCACTCTGTGATGTCGAGCGAGGGCACGCGCGAGAAAAGTACAAACCCAGCTAATAACGTAATAACGTGAAATTTTCACTGCAAATTTTAACAACTCGAAAACACGAGGCACCTTGTCACAGTAGTAATTGGTGTGAAGAAGGCCTTGTCAAACACTGTCCGTCAACCTCTCAGAAAGCCAAGAAAGCACTACGTCCCCCAGGGCTTCAAAACATGTGGTCTTCAACTTGTTCCTGTCGTATCCTCAAAGAGTCTCAATAACCGCCTAGACTAGACGTTGGAGAATACAATCGCATCTTCCGGGGGAAGGTTTTCTTGGGCGCTCGGGCCAAACGCACTTTGGGACGTCGAGCAAGGGCACGCGCGAGGAGAGTACAAACCCAGCTAAACACCTGAAATTTTTTTTGAACAACTTGAAAGCACCAGGCAACTCTCTCACAGTCAGTGGTGTGAAGAAGGCCATACCAAACACCGTCCGTCAACCTCTCAGAAAGCCAAGAAGACACTCCGTTCCCCAGGGCTTCACAACATGTCCTGTACAACTTGTTCTTGTCGCATCCTCCAGAAGAGTCTCACTTGCCACCTAAACGTCAGAGGATAAAATCAATCGTATCTTGCCGGGGGAAGGTTTTTCCTGGGCGCGTGGGCCAACACACACGTCGGGCGAGCGCGCGCGAGAGGAAAGAGGAAACCCGCGTACACCTGACGTTCGTCACAAAATACTTACAATACCATGTGGTGTCAGCTCAGCGTATGTGTGTTGTTGTTTTCGTCCAATTTATTGTGGCGACAGTCCCTTCATCTTTCGTGGTGAGACGTGTACTTACCTCTTCAGCGTATTATGTAGAGTAGACTACTACACTTTTCAGTGTATTTTTTCGTACAACTACAACTACAGTTGGCGCCCGCAGTTAAGAAACGCTTATTTCAGGTCCAGCCTCGAAATCTTGTGGGCTATGAACTCAGCGTATGTTGTTCAGTTTCTTATTTCAAGTTTCTTATTTTTTCGTGCAGCCAAATCCTGCTGAATTTCTTAAATCGGCAATTCCTTATTATTTCTCTGCTTGCATACTACACAACGTTCCAAATATACAAATAATTTGCACTGCTTTCCTCGACCCCCGTAACCAACCCCGATTCTCACTGCCGACGGCTGCACGTAAGGCCACTCCCTAGAAGCGAAATGTATCCAGCGGCAACGTCTCGCTATCGCTACAAGGTCCTGTACCCCCCTCATGAGTGAGGGCTGAAGAAACTTAACAAATGCATCAACACTGCATGATGCCTCACCCGCAGGCTGACGTGCCCAACAACGAAAACTACCCCGTCATTATCATGTAAGCTCCGTGAGGCGAACATTGGGGGTTGTCACCCTTTTGCGCCCCCCGCCCCCTTCCTATCTTTTTGAGACATTTCTTATTGTGTGACCCAGATTAAGCTATGTTTCTTAACCCTATTTTCTTGCTTTTCGTGAAAAAGTGAGTCTCAATTTCTAAATTTATTAACTGCGGGCGCCAACTGCTGTATCGAGGGTCACACAGGAGGGGGTAAACACCAGGACTCTTTTGTTCTTTGAATTTCTTTTCATGCCCCACCTTCGTCTTGCGGTGCGTGCTGAACTTGATTATTATCGCGAGAAGGGTCCAACCGTCCCTTTCCCTCGTCAACGGTGCTAACGTCGAAGCTTGATACTCACGAGAGCTTGTCAGTAATATTTCGCGTTCACGCGCACATTTCGAAAAATTTTCACTCCATGGGGATTCGAACTCACGACCTCTGCAACTAGCGGATTACGAGGATACCACTAGACCACCGGAGCGACCGGTAGTCAGCGTAGGTTCATTGTAACTCGTATGTACCTCGAGCGAATGAGTACCGCTTTTGCATTCCCAGCTTTAGTCTAACCCCCGAAAATACTAGTCTATTGAACTTGATTAAGACAGAGTACACGATATTTCACAACTGGTGTCCCAGACTAGATGGCCAAAGCTCGCCGTTGTTGCAGTTTTTTCGCCTTTCTCAGTCTAGACGGCCGACAGATCCCGCCTTCGAGGTCTGTTGTCCACCTTGCTTGTCACCATGGTGTCCCCGGCGAGAACTTGACTGCTGGTATTCGTAATGTCAGTGCTCGATACCGAAATTGACTCATATTCCGCGCCACGTCTGTCTTCGACCGGGATCGTCAACGCCTCCAGCGTCAACACGTTCCGCCCTAGCACGAACATCACGCTCATGAGCACCATTTCTACCACGAAAACCGCGTGATAGTCCATGAGCACGTTGCTGCTTTGTAGAGACCACGCCAGCAGAGTGCAGAGCCCTGAGAAAAAGTGCCAGAACAAATTCATTGAACGTACAAGTATGAGTTCAACAGTAGTTCCTGTGTGTCGTGCGCCGATATATTGCAACGACACACAGCAGTAACATAACCATAGCGGAACGCAATAATGAGCCGCGGAGCGAGCGAAGCGAGCGACATTTTTTCCCTTCGTCCCCAGGAGGGAAAAAAAAGCTCTAGTCTATGCATCGGCCAAAGTTGCGCCGCGCGATACAGGGGGCCCAACACTTGAATACGAGGAAGCCGAAATATCGCACCTTTGAGGTCAGAACGACATCTTAGGGCATCGATTGACGATCTGTTCGCTTATGAGGAGGAAAAAAAATAGCGCGCTCTTTGTCACACAAGTTTGGTCGTGCTCTGATAGCAGATGGCCGTGCCACACAAGCGTTTGTGCCCTATATTCGTAGAAGATCTTGCTCCCCAACCGCGGGGTTTCTACGCGAAAAGGCGTGTATACAAAAGAGAAGATCGCGCGCGCTCGCGATTCAAACCAAGACAAGAAACATAGACCGACGAAAGAACACCACCAACAAACGTATCACCGCTGAGACGCTGGTCTGAGACCAGCTATGAAAACCAGGAGGGGTCGGGCCTATACGACTTGTGCACCGTGGGTATTCTGTAGGCATGCGCCATGTGTAATCTAGCGGGTGTTCATTGATGTTGAGTGGGTCCCACCGACTGCTCCAAAAAGAGCAGACCGATTATCACAATTGAACACATAAATAACACACCTTCCCAAGTCCATATCACACCTACAACCATCGAGAAAAACCGTCGAGGGCGTGGTGGTCTGCTGCTGCTCCTGCTGTGCGTTATCAGGATGGTTCCGCGGGACCGGTTCAGATTGCGTACTTGCGCCGCGCTACTGACTGTCTTCGCAAAAGCTGTGCCCTGCACGCTGTTGTCGCTGCTGCAGGGTGTCTCGCATCAAAGTCATGACGTCATGGCCATCAACGGCTTTATTGTTTTTGGTTGATGCTGGACTGCTTGCTATCACTCGGAGGGAAACTCGGAAGGCTTGAGACGAATGTGGCGGGCAAGTTGTGAGCCTGACGCAATATTTGCCATCCGTGGTGTCACAATCCTATGTCTACGCTGCTTGTGGTGCTCCGACGGTGTGATGTGTGATACGCTCGTCGCCAGGTGTATGCCGCATGCGTGCCTCTTCCAGATGCCCACATGTGCATGGTTGCGTCCGCACAGCGGGAAGACTTCACATTTTGTTTCTTCGTGCATGTGCATCAGAACGGAAAAGAAAACTGCATGTAAAGTGCAAAATTTTGAACGGTGGCCGCACATACAACCATCGCCGCTCCCGTCGCACGCCTGCTGTCTCTCTGTGGTGCACGCGTAGCTGCACCATAAACGATTCACGCTGGTGTGTGTCGGGATTCGTGCACCATCAGCATCGCAGATAGGACAACTGCGAGGTATTGAATCGCACCGGGCGGCTCATTACCCCCCCACACCTAGTATATTGCAAGTAACTGCTGAAACAAATATCATCTTTGATCACCTGCTGGACCTATGACCCTGCCGAAGGAGCTTGCAACCGCAAATATCCCCCCCATCTTTCCCCGCATTGGAACTGGGACGGCGTTGGCCGAGGCGAGGTTCATCGCGGTCTCTACCTGTTGATGAAAACGTCAGAAAACGCCAGCAAAGGATTTTCGGTGGGAAGTTGCTCTTTAACTGCAATTCGTAGAAATGGGCGAAGAATGGGGTGGGAAACGATTGAAAAGATACAAAGAACGGTCGGGGGAGTCTGAACGTGTGAAGCATCGTTTCGAGGCGGTGGGAATCATACTAGCAAACGTGGTAATCAATAACAAGAGCAACATGTCGCCGTGCCAGGCATGCGAGACTGGTGTAGATTTCAGCACGAACCGAGTCCTTCAGGCCAGTCAATGGCACGATCTGCTACAAACGGAACATTGGACTCGGCCCACGCCCATGGTTTGAAACCCCTCCTATCCCACTACGTCAACCATTGGGATATGTTCGAGTCCTACAGAGTACCGTATCGCACCACAGATATACACGACCCAATGAAGATTACGATGGCAACTCCCACCACATACGACCCGTTCTCGCTCCAGTTGGCGCGCTGAATGTCGGGGACGAATATAAAACCTGCAGCGGCCAGCAGGCCGGAGCCCCGTAGCAGCCAAACAATTCCGATCGTTTTACAGAGCGCCGGGTACACGAAGAACTGGAAGAGCAATTGCCCGACGCCTGACCAACCGAGGACCTGCGCGTTCGCGCGTAGAGCCATACGTGGGGAAAATATGTCAACAAGGTGGATGGAGGTGAACACAAGGTATGAGCTCCTTTTTCGATGCCGCACAACTACAGTAAGTCGGTCGTAGTTGAGCAATGCGTGCAGTTATAAGAGCGCCAAGAACAATATCTTCACTCCCTACGCTCTTGGCACATCGTGGACAAAATCGCAGTCAAAGCGGGTGAAACCATCTACCGGATCCTGCCTCACCCAGAAACGTTTGGAAGGCATTTCAACGCATGCTCAGCGCGATACTTGAAACCAATTCATCCATGGGAAATGAAGCTTGATGGGCACAAGCTCGTTTATCAGCTGGCTGCGAGAGTGGTCACGACAAAGGCACGCACGTCTTGCGGTTTCTTACGCGTGTTGCAAGTGCTCACTTTGCCGATCTTGGGGACTGGCCATTCCAAGCCTCCCGAGTCTTTGCTTGCCAGCAGCCAGAGCGGATACATCTGGACGAAGCCCGCGTCCATTATCTAGACAAGCAAAAGGAACGGGAATGTTCCACGTGTGAAGAATGTCGGCGGGGTTCACCCACCCTGCCACAGGAACAGCAACTATGAACCAGGAATGAACCAGGAATGAAATGAAAACAGTTTCGTGTACTGCGATGTTTGTTGGTAACCGGACGGAACATCTGGTGTGTGGAAGAAGCACTCAGTGCGTCACTCCACAGCCAGTGATGATGAGTGTATTGTTTGGTGCCCTCACCGAAACCAAGCACTGCATCAGCACCAGCAAGCGAACACGCCGGGGAGTCAGCAGTCCGCCCGGCCCGCATAGTGAGGATTCACCGTCACGCGCGGTGCTTCCGGACCACCGAAGATGTCGCGGCGAAGCATCATCACCGCACTCCTCCTCCGCCGAGTAGTTGCTGATGTTGCGGCGGTGCCCTTTCTTGTCCAAAAGCGGTGATTTGACTTTCCCCCTGCGTGAAATGTTGTCGTTGCTGCTGCTGCTGCTGCTGCTGCCGTCGCTTCTACAAATTCCTCGCCCTGCAGCTGCAGCCTGCGAAGATCCTACAGCAGAAAGCTTTCCAACGCTGCAATGATCTTGTGGGGGACATTCGTCTTCCGATGAATCTATCATTCCCCCGGGAGAATCAACAAGCACGATGCCACCGCCATCGCCGGCAACAGCAGCAGTGTCTTGTGCATATCTGGAGTGCCCAACATACACGCCCATGGGGTTTTGACAGGACGGGGGTGTCAGAGTGAGGGACGGAAATCAATGCGGTCTCCCTCTTTCTTCGTTTGTCCAACATCTTGTAGACGATAACCTGAACCAATATACTGCCAAGCAGCCTACATCACCAAGCGTCACGCAAACTGATTGGCACAATCGACGTGGCATTGATAAAATCGTGGCCACGAATTGCGATGGTGTCAACATCAGCTCACTAATATAGCCCCCAAAGTACTCGGAGGTGAACTTATTGCCAGTTTGAAAACGCGCTTCAGCGCACAACATGTTGCCGTGGGTGTCGCAGTTCCATCTCGCCTGTTTGCCGAAGTATGCACATCGCCCTGCTGCCCTCGTCTCGCTGTGCTGAGGGTCTCGGGTAAAATCAGAAGGGCGAGAGGAAGAGCCATGAACGCTAAGAAGGCCACCGCAAGATTCGGCAACAGGAACGGATACCTGTATGAGAGGGTGAAGGGTTTGCACGCACAGACAGGGTGGAACGAGGGAAAGGACGGAGCGAGAAATGTCACCACACTTCTTCAAAATGTAAACATGTTTCGATACTTGGATCCGCGTTAAATATCTAGATCCCCGAAACCGGTCGAGATAGAATGCCTGTGCCCAGGAATTGTGAACGGTAGGTTGTCATAGATGGTTACGGTACGGCACTAATCATGCATGCATACCAATTCAGCAATTAGTACATCAACGAGTGAGTTTGATGAAACTTTGACGCCTTCCACCGTTCCCCCGGCCGCGGAAGTCACCGCGCAGCGAACACTATGTTTCATATTCCGGCCCATAATCGCTATAATACAGAAACCCCTACTGCTAGTCGTTGCTGGATATTAATGTGGATGACCTGCCGATGACTAGCCGAATGAAATTGATACGCAGGGGACGGGATCTCCAAGTGTTGGTCACGCGTCTGCACAGTCATACCTGGCGAAGAATCCTGTTGAAGAGAAGCTAGACGGGTGAAAAATGCTCGGCTGCGCGAGCTGACCTCCGATTGTTGGACCAATGATGGATCCGATCGCTCGTGACCCTTTCTCGCACAAGGTTGAGAAAACAGCATTCGGCCGAGGCAGTGAGGAGAAGGAAAGCAACAGGGTGTCAAAAGCGGGATGGTATCATTCACCTGCCACACCATATACATGATGCATGCTCTAGCATCTTTCAAGATTTTATTGCTTATGAGTTCGCGGTTTCCTCAGCCTTGCTTGTACCTTGTCTTTTGCCCCTTTTTTCGATGCATACGAATTTCCTTTCTAACTGGTTCTACCCGCCGTGCTGCTACGATCTTGCGGCAAGACAGGCGTAATTTCCTCTACGGTGGATGCCATCACTCTGGTCGAGAGAACGACGCAACAACCCTTTTTTCCATTCGCCAAAATATAGCAAAAACATTCAATACTTACAAACAAGAGCCAACAGTTTTGACACAACGCCTGCACTGTTCAAGGTTCGTTGAGACCTTTTGAGACCACGATTGGTACCTGACACGCCTGTCTGACGCTTTTCCCTGACGGGCCACAAAGCAAGGCATGAAAGTCTTCACACGCGCGCGTCCACACACACAAGCGGCTCTTCTTACCGGGGAGCAATGCAATACCAACGACAGACTTATCCGGCCCAAGGAGCTCGACGGCCATGATCCTTGCCACGGCAATGATGCTATTGGCCAGCCCGAAAAGAAACCTGCGTGCGTGGCGCAGCATTTAAGGTTTATACGTGCCGACTATATCAGGGATGGTGCAGGTGTGAAAAACATGAATACATTGCTTTGGAGAACTACATACCCACCACCTGGGAACATTCCGTCGAACAGTTCAAACTCTTCACCATCTCAACCATCGTAAGCGAATGAAACCCAGCCAAAAGTACTATAGGCTTCAAACTTAGGCATAGCCTTGGCAACCCTTGACCTTCGATGTTCAGGCTGTGCGTAGACAACACTGCACTGACCATTTTAGGGGCTGCGCAAACGAACTGTATGCATAGCATCAGACACGGTACCAGACCGCGCACCGCCTACACGTACAGTGCAGTAGAAGAGAAATATTGGAGACCAGTTCAATGCCAAGGCGACGGTGTCACGACAAGTCCTGACTGACAGTGAGGGAGCATGGAGCTTCTTGCACTCTTCGTGGCATCATCCCAGAAACATGATAAAAAATACCTTGAGATCATGGCCGCAGCCAAGGTTTCCGACATTCCAAAGGCAATCGAGAACAAGCCCGTCCCGAAGACGCCAATCAGCATGACCGGCTTCCGCCCGAATCGGTCTGCGAATATTCCCCAAGGGTAGCTTGAGAGAAGACCGCCGATTGTGTACGAGCTCAGCAACCAACTCGAGTAGTAGCCTGTTGTAAAGCAAAACAAATTAGTTTCAGCCGAGAGGGGGTGAGGAAATGAGAAGCGAATCGAATGGTTGACATGTGTTGGTGTGTTTCCTCGGGACAAGCCCCGCATCGTAGCATGTAGGCAGCGCTCCGCCCCTGGTCGGGCTGTTGGGACCTACACAGAGGAAGGAAAGCCTGGGACGAAGTAGATTGACCCAGGGCACATGCTATGTTACTTATTGCAACTCGATTAGGGATAAATTTGAGTCTTACACCGATCCTGCGCGTGTATGCATATCAGCATCGACCGCGCTAACCGACCGATCAATGGAAATTCCCTTACCTTGGTGCAGCTTCAAAGCGGAAAACAACTCGAACTCATTTCATGATCTAGGATCCCGTGCGAGGGGGGTCACAGGGAAGGCTAGGCTGTTGTGCCGGATTGGAGCTTCACATCGTAGAAGCGGCAACACATTGAAGATATGCATACATCATGCTGCTCGGGGCCACAGAGACGACGGTTCGTTATTTTTTTGTGACGCGATGAACTCATTGCTACATAAATGTATCCCGAACCGTGTCTATCAGTGGGTGAAGATTAATTCGTCGAATTTTTTAAAGGAAAGAAAATAAAAAATAAATAGCATACAGAAAAGATCAATACGACAGCTACCAAACTGTCTTGTTGAGCCTGTTACCCACAAGAGGGATTCCGATGAATGCTCCTCGGAAAATCGTAGAAATTAGGTAGCCTCCGCTGACCCTGATGCATTCATTTTATCTATCTTAAAACTCGTTTCTATATGCATGTATAATGAGGAACGGATCTGGGAATGTTCCAAACAATTTCAAGAACCGTGCACAAACAAAAGAACAGATATCAGAGAAAGCAATTTCACCATCACTTTTTTGTCTTTTGTGCGACCGAGTGCCGACACGGAAAACAGGAGGCAAGAGGGAGGAAAGTTAAAGCAGCTCAAGCGTGTGTCCCTCGTCCCGGCCGTGGGGCGTCAGGGTCTTGGGTCCGCTTTTGGGGGTGCCCAGAGGTTTCTTTGCGTGTTTCCTCAATGCGTGCGGTTGGCAGCGTTTCTCTCGTTTGCTCTGTTGCCTTTTTCCGATGGCCACGCCTAGCGGCACTATCATGTCTTGGGGTTCGGGCGAGGCCGTGCCGATTGCCGAGAAAAAAGTCTGCGACGTGATCCTCGCGGCATGCGCTGGGGTCGAAGACGATTCTCGCCTGATCGATCTGGCGCGGATGGGTGTTTTTCCCGGGCCGCGCGCCGCCGACACGGTCAAGGACGCGGGCCAGGTGATCACGGTGCTGCTTACGACTATCAATGCTTGCACCGAGGAACCCAAGCCACTTCTACTGGAAGCCTACGGGGCAGCGGCGACAGGAGCCGGGAGCGGCGCGGCAGGCCTCAAGCGCGGCGTGAGGGCGATGTTGCAGGCCGCGATGGAGTACCTCTTCACGTGTGCGGATCACGGCGGCATGCGGGTGGTGGCAGGATAAGCGGCTATGTTGCCTACAGTGATCACGGGGGGGGCACTCCAGCGCGGTCGGAACCGAGGCGGCTTACGCGGCCGCAGCCCCGGCCGCGGCTGCCGCGGCGGCTCCGGCGCCGGCTCCTGCTACAGCAGCCGCGACGGCTCCCGCGCCAGCGGTCACCACCGCGGGCGTGGCGACGGGGCCAAGAAGCGTTCGCATGCAGCGTTGGACACGGTGGACAGCTTGCTGGAGGAGGTGAGCAAGAAACCGGCGGCGAGCGGCCATGTAGGGGACACCGCCTAGCCTCTCTACGAGGTCACCCGACAGCTGAGTGCGTGATCGCCTGCGGTTGAGACAGGGAGATGGCCTGTTCGTAGCGGGGTGCGGGGTAGCGTAGCAGCGTGGGGCTGCGGAGGTCAGACGCATGACAAGATTAAGCGCACACACATATTACCACTGGTACTTTTGCTGCACGCACGACAGCGGATGTGGTAGGAAAAATGGAAGCGAGAGGACAGGCACGCCGCACACATATCAGAACGCAAATACCGGTACACGACAGCGCACAGACCAACGGATCTTTCAGAGAAGGCAGTAGGTCCTTGGGCACCCGCATAGCCGTGGTTGGTGACGCTGCGGAGTACGGTTGTAATGTGGGACAGGGCTATCTCGTTCTTTTGTTGGGTGCTGTACGTTGGTTTGGATGCCGACCACAGCGCACTCGTTGTTATTTTCCCATTCATGCAACTACAAAAAAAAGAGGGCATGTGTGGGCGTCCCTTTCGTCCCACAGACTGGGGTTTTTGTTAGTACATATGGGGAACCGAGAGTGCTGCTCGGGCGGCGCTATTCCTTTGGTTCGAAGGCAGCGAGCGCCCGTAATGTGCAGGTTTCCGGGGCGTTTTCGCACTAAATTGCACGTCGCTTGCTCGCTCCATTCACCTTGTTTTCTGCACGCGTCTACCGGTACAAATCGAGATGGAGAGTTCGCCCGCACAACATATTGCGCAACGGAAGAGTTCGTCCGCTCGGTGAAACAATATATTCAAATTGGCATCGGTTTTTCAGTAAGTGTGGGATGAGTGCGGGGGCCACACCGCGGGGAAGCGTTGGCGACGATCGCGGGAGTTGGGCACGAAGGTAGACACAGTGTGAGCACCACGAGGGCAAGTTGGCACGGAGGCACACGCACGCACAAAGAGACACAACGTCCACGAACGCACAAGCACGCACACGAACGTCCACGTCCAGGCACAAGCACACGCACACGCACAGGCCCACAAAAAATGAGCGGTACACGTACCGAGGGTACGAACGGTTGCCCACATAAGCCACGCACAGGAAGCTGAGAACCGCAGCAGTGCAATGTACAGGAGGCACGCACGGGTAGTAATGTTGTACGGCAACGCAGCATGAGGTGACAATGACTTTTAGACGGCGCACCAAATTTTGCATGTACGGCACACTACGGTCTGTTTCCTGCACGCACGTGCGGCGGGCGGTCGTTGGCTGTCTTGTGTCATTTATGTTGGTCGCTTGATGCAGTGGGAGACCAATTTCAGGGGGCTGTTGGAGCTCGTGCCGGACCTCGCTAAGGCCATGTCTGTTGGGCCGGTGGTTTGCGCGGATCTGATCGGCCGGGTCCACAAATACGTGGTGGCTTTGGAGTGACTCTACAACTTAGACCACTCCGATTTCAAGCAGGAGAGGCCGTTTACGGCGGTTCTCCTCGGAATTATCGAGGAGGCACAGGTCTCCCAGGACCCGGTGGTAGGCTGTGCCGCGGTCTACAATGAGTTGTCGTCGTCTGCTCCGGAAAATCGGGCGGTCGACCGGGAGGCGGTACGGAAGAAGCTCAAAGAGGCGCGCCTCTGAGCAGGCCTCTCGAAGAACCACCCTGCGATGATAGTGGGAGGCATGGCTGGGGTAGGGTAGGGGGCGGGTGCGGAGCCCACGGCATACACCCTTTAGCCCTAGAACCGGCGTTTAACGCTGCAGCGCAATTTTCGCAGGGGCCACCAGCCTTCGCGATGCACGCCCAGCCCATGTTCGGCGGGCGAGGGCACTATGGACCGTCACCATACAGGGGCGGTGGACGCGGATCACGCGGCGGAGGGCAGGGCGGTCGCGGTTGGCGCGGGGGTGGTAGAGGAGTCGGAGCCCCGACTTGCGGGAGGTGCTCCGCGGTCGGAAAGGCGGCCAACCACTCTTTTCGTGCGTGCCCTCAGCAGGATTGCTACAAATGCGGCCAAAACGGCCATACTCAGCGTTTCTGCCCGAACTAGTTGAAGGTCGCATTAGGGCATCACAAAGGAGGAAGGTTGGAGGGCCGTTGGTGGCGAATGGGTAGCATTAGTAGGAGGGTGCCCGCACGTACAGTGGCAGTGTTTTTCGGTCTGCATCGCACACGGGGTACAGCGGCAGGACGTAGACAAGGGTACTGAAGGAGGCAAACACCCTGGTTTTGGGTGGGCGTTCGACTAACGGCAAGAAACAAAAGAAAAAGAAAACATATGTAAAATAGTTGAAACATGAGCAACACACGGGTTGACACAGGAACGGCGGGACGGCCGGTCCGGCGAAAAGACGAACCACCGCACACGGGAAGTATTGGCGCGACGCGTGGTCGGCGTTTTCGTTCGCACGGGGACTTGCAGCATGAACCTGGCGCACAGCAAAAAAATTAACACCAAAAATACAAAACGAACACGGACGCGCATGGCACCTCTGCACTTTGCCCTTTCTTGGCTTGGACGTTGGTCGGCAAAAGGGCGCTTGGCTCGCTAGATTATTTTCGCTAAAAAAGAAAAGAAAAGCGTAGACATGCATGCACGTGTAGGACAACAGACAGTACCTCGTGATGGACTTTTGAGATCACAGTCCTCGTATTGCAAAATGACTCAGGTTGGAGAAGGAGCAGATGAATTTCTGCGCGAGCGCACACGACGAGTAGCGAAAATCGGTACAGGCTCCGTTGGGGAAAACGGAGCGAGCGAGCAACATGTTCAGCGCCCAGCTGTCTACCTCAGTCCTGACGTTTTGATGAAGGAGCAGCCCGGGGCGACACACGCACAAGCGCTCGTGTGGCGGTAAGACGATTTTGTTCCCGGTCACCTCACGTACCACATGACGTTTTGGGAAGAAGAATTTTTGTCCGTGTGTACGCCTGACGAACAACGGATGTACCTGAGATGGTTGCGAGGCGTGGATATCCGGGAGTATATTGACCCGAAGACAGAAGGATCGTTTCAAGGGAAAGAGTAAACACAGAGGCAGAAATGACACCGGTCGAACTGCGTAACCATGTACCAAAGGTGTTCGAGGTTTTTGTGGACGAGCAGGTGGCAAAATACGAGAAAACGGGGGTGGTAGTGCCGTGGGAGACGGTGGCAGATACCTCGAAATACCCTACGCCACACATGGTCATGCCATGAGGAGTGGAGGAGTCGAAACCCAGAGCCTTTCTAGGCACGCGTTGGTTAAACCTTATGGGAAAACAGTGCCCATTCAAGATGGATGCCGTAGGAAAAGTGGCTCAGTGCGCATGGCTAGGAGCTTTTCAGATGACAGCGGACCACAAGTCAGGTTGCCATCACGTACCACTTGATAAGGCGTCGTGGCAGTACTTCGGTTTTGCGTGGCGAGGCAGGTAGTACGTGTTTACGGTACTGTGTTTTGGTTGGTGTTCGTCTCCGTACATATACCACTAACTTTCGGCGGTCGTTTCGAGATACTTTCGCACCAAAGGTATTCCGGTGATCACGTGGATAGACGATTTCTACTTCACGAACTTCAGAGCGACCCGCGAGCTCGCCCCGGCGATTCACGCAAAGGCGGCAACGGTAACCACGTATGTGGCGATGAAGGTATTCTATAAGGCAGGGGTGCTTTATGTCGATCGACAAGTGCGAGTTGGAGGCTACGACCCGTTTGATCTTTTTGGGACTCCATCGAGGAAAAGTTCTTCATCCGGAGTCGAAGCTCGATAAGTTGGAAGCGATATTAGTCGAGGCACTAGAGAAGGAGGTCATCTCTTTTCAGACGCTAGAAAAGCTAGCAGGCAAATGTACCAGCATGTCAGTGGCGTGCCCCGCAGCAGCGTTGTCCACGCATCACATGTACCAGGCCATAGGCAAGTATCAACGGGGAGGGGGCCGAAAGCGGAACACGGAGATCGCCGTGACGAGGAATAGCAGATTGCGTGTTGAGATGGAGAAGTGGATGGAAGTGCGAAAGGCGATGGACGGGGCATCGTGGTACAAGGCGGTGCACCGGGCTTTGCACATTGAGGGAGCCTCAGACGCCTCATCGCGAGGATGGGGGGGTCTCATCCGATGTCCAGGCGAGGAAGTATTTAGAGCAGCGGGAGATTTTCCGGATGTGTGGTCCACGAGGCACATCAACGAGCAAGAGGAGTATGCGTTGAAGCATACGTTGGTATTGTACTATAAGGAGCGGCCGAAACAAGTCAAGGGATCGACGTTGGTGATGGACATAGACAACAAGGCGCTTTTCTACGCGAAGAAGAGAGGGCGATCGACGAACTCCTGTTTGCACGAAGTACCCACCAAGTTGTTTCGGCTGCAAGCGAACGAGGATGTCGCCCTGAGGTTGCAGTGGGTGTGTGCTCGCACGACAAAAGCGAAGCGGACGACTTGTCGAGACCAGACGCGGATTCGTATGTAATGTTGGAAGAGGCGAGTTTTCCGGAGTTGTGGAAGTGGTCTGGCAGAGGTTTTGACATGGATTGGATGGCGACAGAAGCTTTGGCGCCGCGGGTACCAGGAAGTGGAAAAATACTGCCCTTCTATTCTCGTTTTCATGTTGAGGGATGCGCAGGGACGGACGCGCTTAGTCAGGACTTACGATACATGCCAGGTTCACAAACGCCATGTTTCGGTTTCTGCTTTCCGCCGACAGTTTTGATGGGTGCGATATTGCAACGAATCGCAAAATGCAAGGCGCGGGCGGTGGTGAAAGTACCAGAGCAGCAGCAGGCGTGGTACCAAATATTGGCAGACGCGACAGTGCGAGCGGTTCAGTTGGCGAGACAGGCGGAAGAGTCGGTGTTTTATCGTATGAACCACCAGAAAGTAAAAGTATCGTTCGCCTTTAAGAAGTGGGCGATGACAGCGGTAGAGGTCATATTTGCAGATTGATCAATAATATTGACACAATGATTATTTTATACATCCAGGCCATATGGGTGTTGCTCGTGGCGGCGAGGCTTGTACTACGCCTCATCGAAAGTTGGTGGTCCAGCGTACGGAGGGGTCGCCGACACACGCGAGGAGAAGGCAGGGATGAAGTAGCATTGGTGGTGGTGACACCGGCAAGGTCGCGAGTGTGATGCCCGTACGCGGAATGTCTGGGAGAAAACGACGACAACTACAGGTTTTGTCAATGGTGTGCTTAGTCGAGTGCAACACCAGTCCAGATATAAGTCAGCGGGATGCGTTGTACATTGACGAGGACGAAATCGCTAAGAGATACAGAGAGTTTACGAAGGAAACGGCGGAAACAGCTTCGATAAAAAGTCGATGCGCGACAACGCAGTTGTACACGCGATTCTTCCGATCGCGGAAGACAAGGCGAGCGTTGGAGATAGGGGACTATTTGTGTTGTTTAGACTCATGCGGCAAGAGGAGGCGAACTGTGGTCCATGCACGGGACTGTACTGCAGTAGGCACGACGAGTCTAGAGGAGTGTTCCACGGAGAAAGGGACATGTACGAAAGATACGCACACGATTCTTTGCGAACCAGTCATGTCTCGAAGTTCGCCGTAGCTTTTGAGAAGGAGATGGGTTGCACTCATGACTGGAATAGCCAGAGGCGGACAGGAAATCCGGTACACGACGATAAAGCAGAAGAAGGCAGGCGTACTGGTCAAGCAAGCGCCGGCAATCCTTCTCAGTCATTTATATCAGATGGTAGTCCCCATGAGAATCGAGATCGACTGTACCCCATCGAAGGTGAAGAAAGTAACCTTGGCAAGGGACGTGGCGTTGTTTATGGTAGCGTTCAATACTACCAAACGGGGTGATGAGCTAGTGAGCACACTCATCCAGCGCATTATGACATTGCCAAATAAGAGCGGCTTCATGTTCAATTTCCAGTGGGGCAAGACGCAAAGGGACGGTGCAGACCACGTGATATCGGTAGAGTACGACGTCGAATGTTTGCTGTTGTGTCCAGTGAGAGCGGTAGAGCGATACGTGGAGGTCGGCAAGTCCATGGGTTGAGATATGACCTCAGGGTATTTGTTCTCGGCGATATCGGAGGAGAAGAGGAGTGGACATCCGAAGAGAGAGACGAAGCCGGTCACGGCTAGCTACATGACCGCAGCATTGAGAGGATATGTGAAGGAGATGGGGCTCGAGCAGGAGTTTTCAATGCATTAGTTTAGGGCAGGAGGTGCCATCTCGAGGGCTTTGGCAGGAGAGTCCATATCAGCTATCACGCAACGAGCTTACTGGAAGAACCCGAAGACGGCGTGGAGGTACATGAGACTTACGAACGTGGTAGCGCCTGGATCGGGGGCCGAAGGAATGATTGAGGGAGCAGTACAAACAATTGAACGAGTTTCCGTTGAGCGAGCAGAGCCGTTCGTTGGCGGCGTTGGCAACAAGCCTCTGTTGAAAAAAAAAGAAGTGAATAGAGTGCGGGGTAATATCTTTCAAATCGAGATTGGAAGGAAAGGAGGAGTTTTGAAGGGTGTTTTCACCAGCCGCGGGAAGTGAGGACATTGTCTCATCCCACACTAAATGGCAAGAATAAACCGTCATGAAGATGCTGATGTATCATGACGAACGGATCTGGGAATGTTCTATGACAAACAATTTTCAGAACCAACCGTGCACAAACAAAAGAACAGATATCAGAGAAAGTTCACCATCACTTCGTTTGTGCGACCGAGTGCCGACACGTAAAACAGGAGGCAAGAGGGAGAAGTTAAAGCACCGTCCACCCTCCCTACAAAAGTTTATTCTTCAAATAACGTCGAGTAAAGTAGCGTCGATAAGTGAGATTGTCAAAATGAGGCACTCAACCTACGATACACTCATCGACGATCACTATTCACGACGGGTGTCTTCACCAGCCCAGCGGGAGGTGAGGACACTGTCTCATCCTAAACATGGGAAGAATAAACCGTCACAACGATACCTGATGGATATAATAGAGATTCGTTGTGTCGTACTTCCCAGAAAATCAAGGAATAAAACACTCTTCAACTGCTGCAACAAACGGTACATGTTAAGGTCACTCCTGTATGTTCGTGTTCGTACGTGTTTGCGTCCCATCCCCCATCTGCACCGTTTTTTTATTTTCTCAAAATACACATTGAATGTTTGTTTTGCAGCTTATTTTTCGTTGGTCGCACATTTTCTTATTTCGGACGTCTGCTGTGCGCATCTGATGCATGCATACAGATAGCGCCCGCACTTGAGAACTTAGCAGTTAAGAAACTGAGACTCGCAAAAAATCAGAAGCTAAGAACCTGAGCACCATTTGTGAGTTCGGTTAAGAACCCCACACTATATAGCGGCCATTTATAGCCCACAAGAGGATGATAAGCAAAATAAGAACCCCAGCCTCGGCCGAAACTGGAGGTTCTTAAGTGCGGGCGCCATCTGTATGCATGATTGTTGTACTTTCAGCCATGTACAAAGAGCCAGTAGCCCCCGCCAACAGGATTCAAAGCAGAAACGCATGTGTTGCAGAGCGCACGTAACACCGCAAGCATAGGCTTACTGCAGTAGTAGCAAACAGAGCTACTGAGTACATTACATTTAGACAGCAGCGACAACAGCAGTCCAAAAATGAGAACTGCTGTAGTTAGAATGTGATGCCAATTTGCCTTCTTTTCATCAACGCAGTAGGCCTTTGCTCTTTTCCTCACCCGCCATGTCCGCAGAAGCCAGCCCAACCAAATGCTGGACATAGACGCCAATGTAGGTTGAGAGGCTGGTTATCGCGACGGTTTGTGCCAGGAGGCAAAATGAGATGGCCACCATCGACCAAGCACAGCTTGGTCTAATAACATTGCCCTGGCGCCATGCCATCCTCTTGTTCGTCTTGCCGCAGCTGTTGAAAAAGTCAAGTACAACCCCTTTTACGTTGCTGTGGGATGCTGACAATCAACCTGCACGGAGAAGCAGCCTTCAGCGGCTGAAGGTCTGCACAACCTGAGCTAGGTAGCGATGTGCTTGCGTGTTGACATGTGGGACGAGGTCGGATTACCGATGGTGCGAAGGGATCTTTAGCACGGGCGTTGCTGGGGGCCCAAAACGCAGAAAAGTCCGGCCAAAAATCAATATAGGGTACCCTCGTTGTTGACGCCACCGGCCGGAGCCCCGCGGCGACGGCCGGCACAACTGGGCTCACTCAACCACACCGTTCTTCACGCTCAGAGCAGAGACCGACACGAAACTTTGCAGGAACCCCAGAAACATTGCATCCTACACCCGTGAGTGGTTCATTGTTCCATTTCATCCCTTGAATGAGAGAAAAGAGCTGCGGAAACGTGTTGAGTGACATTGTTCAACTTAGTTGCGCCGCGTTGGGAAGGGCACCTTCGGCTCCAAGTTACTACCTCGTAGAGTTGATCAAATCGCGGGATACTCGGAGGCTGTACTTCTTGGTGGGTTAGGTATCGAAGACACCCTGGTAAAAATTCGGATCAGCACTACAGGATGCGTAATCATCCTTGCCGAGGGTTGTCTACAAAACGCGGCGGAACCTCGAAAACAGGACAGGTACGGTCGCTGATACGCAGCAGACGTTGAGTGCCTCACAGCTTTGCAGCTTGCTGACCATGGTTCATGGGATGATCATGTAGTGGATAGCTTGCCAAACATCCATGGCGCACGTGGCCGCGCCCTTGATTGTGTATCTTCCAAATTTCGACAGGTCTCTCTGCCTACAAATCATGCAGAGCAGCAGCAGCCGCCGATGTAGCGCATGCCTGGAATGCGGAGAAGACTTCAGGCAGACTAGGGCTAGGACAGGAGAATTGCTTCGGAGCTTTGTAGACGAGGCTGGGTTAGCAGACAGGTTTCCCGGCTTTCAGTCGGGAGCCGCGGGCCCAAACTTGTTCGCTCTATGTAAACGTTCGGGTTGTCTGCTGGAGCTGTACAAGAAGCACGAGTGGGCGCGGAGCAGGGAACGCGTAGCGCGGAAGGCAAAGCAGACGCCGCGCCACAGCCGGACCTGGAGCGCCGCTCCTGAACCTGTCACGCACCACAAACGCCGGCGGTTTGATCGGTACTGTACTTCGCCTGAGGCGGTGGACGCCTTGCGGGA